>CANXYC011725151.1:0-42845 GCA_948193065.1 Aleurites moluccanus
ATATTTTTTTCATCTACAAATTTTTTTTTAATATAATCTCATACTATATTATAAAACAAATATATATATATATATATATATATATATATATATATATATATATATATATATATATATATATATATATATATATAGGAGTCAACATGTTTATACTCTAAAACTCCATGGGTACAATTTGGAAAATAGATTGTTCAATTTAACTTATGTATGTGTATCATCTTATGAACATGAATTGCCTAACATGTCTAAGTAAATATGATATTAATTAATACTTAAGTATCACATATAATTTCATATTTCATTAGATTATTAATTAATATCATATTTACTTACACATGTTATGCAATTCATGTTCATAAGATGATACACATACATAAGTTAAACAAAATAATTTATTCTCCGAATTGTATCCATGGAGCTCTAAAGTATAAACATAATGACTTCAATATGTTTATACTTAGGACATCTGAAGACTCCAATGTATATATATATATATTGGAGTCTTCAGATGTCCTAAGTATAAACATATTCAGTGAGTTAAGTATATATCATTAAATATTTTAATATCATATTTACGTATATATATATATATATATATATATATATATATATATACATTGGAGTCTTCAAATGTCCTAAGTATAAACATATTCAGTGAGTTAAGTATATATCATTAAATATTTTAATATCATATTTACTTATACATGTTAGGCAATTCATGTTCATAAGATGATACACATACATAAGTTAAACAGAACAATCTATTTCTCGAATTGTACCCATGGAGCTTTAGAGTATAAACATACCGACTCGATGGGTATCTGAAACTATACCCATAGAGCTTTAGAGTATAGTTTTGGATACCCATCGAGTCGGTATGTTTATACTCTAAAGCTCCATGGGTACAATTCGAGAAATAGATTGTTCTGTTTAACTTATGTATGTGTATTATCTTATGAACATGAATTGCCTAACATGTATAAGTAAATATGATATGAAAATCTTTAATGATGTGTACTTAACTCATTGAGTATGTTTACACTTGGGACATTTGAAGACTCTAATATATATATATATATATATGTTTTATGGAGTCAGTATGTTTATACTATAGAGCTCAATGGATACAATTTGGGAAATAAATTGTTTTGTTTAACTTATGTATGTGTATCATCTTATGAACATGAATTGCCTAACATGTGTAAGTAAATATGATATTAAAATGTGATAAGAGATATTACCGGGAACTTAATTAATAATCTAATAAAATATAAAATTATATGTGATAAATGATAATGCTAATGATTACAATAATGATGATGTTAAAAATGTGAATAAGTTATTGAGACATGATATGAGAAAAATATATAAAAGTGCCATGCATGCCTTTTGGGATTGTGGAGTTGAGGTTATAAGGATGGTGACATATTGAGAGTGTTAATTTTTATTGCATGTTGTGTGATTTGAAAAAAAAATATGTTTTGGGTAATAGATTAAAATTACAAATGAAACTCTGGCAAAATTTTTATAATATTAATAACTATTAAACAAAATTTGAATATTAATGAATGGATTCGATTATAAATGATTGAAAATAACATTGTTAATGGATTTTACAGGTTTCTGGTGATCTTAGGTCTACTCGTGCCCTAAGATCATCATGTCCCTAAACTATGATGTGACACGGTTATGGATGTGATTATGATTTGATAAGTTATAACTGATATATAACGGCTTGAAGGTTACTCATCGCCCGACGTTATTGCCAGTTGGGTTGATGCTGCCTAGTTAAATCAAGTGATGGCTGGAACCCAATATATTGAAATAAGAGATAATATTGGTCTAAGAGAGTCAGGTCTAAGGAATCGGCTCCATACACTGATTTTAGGGTGGATCCTGTTGACTAACTCTTATTCTTATTTGATTATGTGATTATATGACTTTATGACACATTGCATAAGCATATTATTAATAGAATAATTAGATGGGATCATGTGAGTATATTGGATAGTATCATTTACTGAGTCGAATGTTCATTCTTGTGCAACTTATTTTTCTCAGTTGCAAGTGAGCGTTAGGAGTCAAATTATTGTTGAATCAATCCTTCCATTCTTCCTCCGGTAGAGAAGGTTATATATTTTATTTTATTTTTGTTCTATATTCTTTATCTAGAGCTCCATATTGTTGTCTCTGTATTGATTTTGCTGTCTTAATTAATTTATTGAAATGTTTGAGTTGTTTAAGTCAAAGAAAGTTGGGCTTCTTATTTGATTGGCAACTTGTAAGCATAATTATTTATATATAATATAATG
Organism: Aleurites moluccanus; assembly: GCA_948193065.1. NCBI lineage: Eukaryota > Viridiplantae > Streptophyta > Magnoliopsida > Malpighiales > Euphorbiaceae > Aleurites > Aleurites moluccanus. The sequence continues at coordinate 2,313 of CANXYC011725151.1, forward strand.
GATTTGATATGATGGATATAGTAGTCCTGATGGGCAACGATGTAATTATTATTTAAGTTATGCTTAACAGGTGGGTTATAACTTTGATTTCATGACAGTTACAGTTTTTATTATTTCAGATTTTATAGTTTAGTGATCAATCAGGCCGACTATGGATTTTAGAAACTTTATGCTTATTTGTTCCCTAATTTCAATCACGTGGCCTTAAGTTGGGCCGTGATATCCATCTGTTTAGCCTCTAATAGCTCTTTCTAGAGCCATTTAGGGCGAAAGGCCAACCATTTGACTTGAGCCTCATATTTGGGGCCCAATCTTCTACAGGAAAGTCCAAATAAGTCTCCTTCTAAGTTTGTCTATGTTGAATATGCATATGTTATTTGGATTTATAGGCTCAGCCAGCTGTGTATCTCTCAACCTAAATATGTTCCCACAATTAATTTCCCCTCTTTGTAAGAAAAAAAAATCACCCATCTTGTTATGTTTATTTATTTATTTTTATTTTAAATAAATCATTAAAAAACATTATAATAGTGAATAAACATGCAAAATTATTTTATTTATGTATTTTTTTTTACATTCAAATGTATATTTATTCATCCACATTATAGATAAAAAGAAATTGTTTCAAAATTAAATTTTAGTAGTAATAAATTATTTATTCATGTAAGTTTTTATTCATTTTATCCATTCAAATGTCTTAACCACCTATCCATATTTTTTATATATATTGTAAATTATAATAATAATTATTATACTATAGATATATATAGATTTTCTTTGGGCTTTGAATTTCTCCTATTTGGAAAGAAAATATAGAATTTGAATAATATTATAAAATTAATATATTATTAAATTAATATTAACAAGTTTTATTTTGAATAAGTAATTAATTTGTTAAAAAGCAACAATAATACAAATAATAATGCTATAAGTAATTATGATAATATTTCAATTTTTTTATTTAGAGATTTTAAGTGGTGAATAATTAAAATAATCTGTTATGTTAGATAATACTAATTCTATCAATTAAACCTTTAAATTTATATTAATCATTTAATTTTTAAAATTTCATTCTTATCAAATTGCAATTTATCAAATCTTCACAAAGATATTACTATAAATTTTTTATTTGCACACTGTAGATTAGTTAAATTATTTTCGAGATCAATATTATAGAAAATTTTATTTGAATTTATTGATTAAATTTTCACATTTTGTGTTAAAGTTTTATGCTAACTATGTTAATTTTTAACTATGGTATAGTAAAAAAAATTAATATAAATTATTTAATATTCATGAAAAATATCTATTAATCCAATTAATTACATAAATTCTTAATTAATTTATATTTTTTTATTATCATTAATTAATTTATAGTTATTTATTATCTTTAATTTATTTATATTTATATTTATAATTTTATTTTTCACATGTTATATATTTATAAAATATCATGTGCAAGTGTTAAAAAAAATATTTTCTTTTTATCCAAAAAATAAAAGTATTTTTTCCTTCATGTTTCCAAAGGTAGCCAAAAGTCCAAATTTTAGACAAAGCAAACCAAAGCAAGTTGTTATAACCGTTACAATATCACGGCCCATAAGCCTTGATTGGTGCATTAAATAAATTAAACCTTTTTAAAAGTGTGATTGAACCACGAGCGCTACTCACTGAGACTCAGTACCTGACCCAACTGATCCATCGCTTGTGGAGCCACTGGACCACCATGCATGGTCCATGGGCCTGAGGCGGTCCTTTAACAGGTACGACTTGTAAGTAAAATCTCCAAAAAAACAAATTTGCCTTGACATACTTTATCCTTGTTTCCTCCGAAAATAGACGAAAGTACAGTTAAGCATTTGACCGGTTACCGCTTATTTCGGTACCCACAAAATACTTTGCACACGCCCACTCGCATCATTTTCTCTCTTCTATTCCACGCTCTTATAATATTACAAAAAAAATAAATGCTTTACCAATGTGGGACTCACACTCCATTATTTAGCTCGTGACTTGGCGCGTGGTGGTATGGTAAATTTATTATTATTATATATTTACTTTGCCAGTAAAATTCAGTTTTGGGCTCTTTTAAAAGGAAAATAAAAGTAGTAGATTTTGAAGTCCTGTAATTTACTTCCCTGAGCTTGGTTTGGTTGTGTACTTTTTTACTTCTAGAGGTTTGCCTTAGATTTGCTGGATAGTGACCAATAAAATTATGACAAATCAGCATAGTTTGGTCAATTGGAAATTTTTTTTTTTTGTACCTAGCTCCATTTAATACTTTAGGTAAAATTCCATAAATGTGCTCCTGCATGTTTTGATTCCATAAATTATTTTGTACTATTTACTTTTTAGAGAAAATTTTATAATTTTATTTGACTAAGTATTGTTATATTACTGTGATTCTAAAAATAAGTACAAATTTCTCATAAGCATATAATATATTAATAATTTTTAATTCAATAATTCTCAAAGCATTATTGAGAAATTTCAAATTTCAAATTCATTTGAAATCTAATTAAAAAAATACTATATGACCAAATATTTGTGAAAATAATTATAAATATTAATTAATTATAAGTTTTGAGTTAGTTAAAAATTAAAACTCTAACACTCCTTAAAAAAATAAAATATTAATAAAATAAATTTACTTTTCTTCATTTTTCATTTTAAGAATTTGAAAACATTAACATCAATAAGATTCAAATTAGTAAAAGCAAACTTCTTCATATTGAAATGTTTTTACTACATTTTGAATTTCTACTGCCAAATACCAACCCAATTTATGGAAATTTTAAAAATCAATAAGCTTAATCTTTTTTCAAAATGATGGCGTGGCATATTTCAATTGGAGGATAACTTAGACTTTTACTAAAAACAACCGTACATGACTAAATCTCCTCTTCTCCATTAGTCTCCTTCACTAACCAGAAGTAGGTGAAAAGCAAAGGCACTCCCTGTATATCTCTGTTACCAATATTACTACACAACCACTACTATTCCTCTCTACCTAATCCAATACCTAAAGCCACACACAAACAACAATAAAAAGTAAAGAAATTATTTCCTTTAATGAAATAAGATCAATCTGAGCTAGAAAGTGAAAGAAAATGAGAGAAAATTGAGTGGAAAGTGAGAGAAAATTTCAGTTATTACGCATTTATTGAACAATTTATGGAGATGTTGTGATAGCTCTACTTTCTTCTTCTTCTTGTTCTCTGTTGTTTTGTTTTCTATTTACTGAATTAAAAACCCTAAGCACATTTCACTATCCATTTCCAGATCTTCAACCGATTCTTAACACTTCCGATCTAGTAAATCACCGTTGACGTGGGACTTGGTTCATGTGAGTTGAGTTAATGGAGGTCTCCGGTGATTCAAATTTGTTGAAATGTTAAGCATTTTGAATTATTCGACTAGTTTTTTTGGTTGAGCCAAGTTGTTTCAATGTCGGCTTCTTTAGCGGCTGTCGAGAGGCCGAGACCTGGAGCTTCGAATACAGTACGCTTTTTCTGGATCTTATGATTTGTATGCGTGTTTTAGGATATGGAAAGTAATTGAAACCGTTTTCCGGTTATTTCGTGGATAGTATAAGATTTTGATTTACCCTTTTCCCTTTTATTCATTTCCTTCATTTTCGGGGATTGATGATTTGTTTTGATTAACAGAGATTGAACTACATTTGCTTAATTTCTTTCATTTTCTGATTGGATGCTGCGAAATCATGGAAATGGGGAATTTGAAATTAATTTTTTTTGGAGTTTCATTATCTTTCATTAATCGATTAAGTTGAGATTTTTGTGATGTGGAGATCTCTTTGTTTATGGGGTATTATGGAAATTTGAAATTAAATTCTGTTTTCTTTAGTAATTTCAATTCCCTTTTCTCAGTGTAAAAAAAGAGTCTGGCTCATGAGAGTTGAATACATTATTCTTAAAAAAGTTAGATACCTGTAAGAAACTTGATACTGGGTAAAATGTAATGCATTGTTATTTTTGTGCTTTTCATCATTGAACCTAAATTGGGTTTCAAACTCGTCAATAAGGAAGAAGATTTGGTAAATTTGTTCTTTATTTTGATTTGTTCAGGATGAATCATTTCTTAATTGGACATGACTAAATATAGTTGATGAAGTCACACACAACCTATTGATATTGATTTTCAGAATGTTTTGTGATGATGAAATGTCTTTCCTTGCACAAAATTGTAACGTCCAATTCTCATAATTTTTCAATCAATCTTCTTAGGGTATATTTGGATAGATAGTCATTTGAAATGAATGTCAACTTGGATTTAAGTTTGAGTTTCAAGTGTAAAATCATAAAAGATAGGCATAATGCCAAATTCCAAATACTCATTCATTTCAAAGGACTAACTATCCAAATGAGCCCTAAAATTATTTGGAATTATGATACTTTTTAACAGATAATGCATTATAAAAATTTCATTTGTTTCAGCAGAAATTTTTTTATTCCAGTTAAGCATGTTTTCTTTCTAATGCCATTTATAAAATAAAGGATGAATTACTTCCCTGGTTTTACAGAAAGAAAGTTTTACTTCCCAGCACTTGAAATTGTAACAAATAGAGTGAAAAAGGACTGATTAGATTCTGAAAGTTTGGATCCACATTACAAATTTAATCTTGGGGCATGATGGATTAGATTCTGAAACCTGGAGTCCTAAATTCATGGATCTTTTGATAAATTGTGTACAAAAAAGGGCTGTATTGAACCTTGCCTTACATTCTTTATTCATTCTGAAGTAGTTATGAATCCAAGCAATTGAAGGGACTGATCAGAGTAAAATTACTTTAGAGAAAGTGTTTCATGTAGCTTGAAAATGAGATGAAACAATAACATAAGTCAATAAATTGATGGACCTAAAAGTATATAATTTCAAACATTCTTTATTATCAATTACATAGTATGCTTCTTTATCCCCCAAGAGGGGAAAATAAGATAAATGTTTTATTTAATGTTTGTGTCTAAGGTAAGTTTCAAGAAAGACAACCAGTTGTGTTAATAAAATTGACTGCTACTGTGTAATAATTTATTAAATATCACTTATCAACCTTATTGTCGGGTAAAGTTAACTATTTTTTTATTTTATTAACAGCTTGTGCTAGCTTGTACTGTCTTGTACCATTTACTTAATGAAATTACATAGGAATATGCAAAGAATCATTTAGATTGGAAACAAAAAATCCATATAACCGACCCCAATTAATCTTGGGACTAAGGCTAAGTTGAATTGAGTTGTACATAGGAATATGCAACTGTATAATATTTTGTAATTCCTTGAAGTTTACCTTTTTCAACATTGGCAGATGATGGTTTATTTATATTATCTAACATGAGATGACTTGGCAGGTATTCAAGAGTGGGCCGCTTTTCATATCGTCAAAAGGTTTGTAACCTTTGTTTCACTATTTTCATTTACAAAATGATGCGTAAAGCATTTGAATGGTTCTTGTGCTTAATTCTGTTGAACTTGCTTAAATCTGTTGAACTTTGCTAATTAGTCTTTTAACAGTTTCTTGTGTCTATTTTATATTGTGAGATTATCAATTATGGGAGTATGCCAAGACAAATGTCAATAGCTGTTGTGCTTATTACTTATTAATTTGCTAATTAGTGTTGTTGTTTATGGATGGTTGTTGATTAGTTCACATTGACTATTAGTTAGAGTCATGGTTCTGTAATAACTTTACTAGGGCATGAAGATGCTTCTCTTCCTTACATATTAATGCTAGAACTTATTTATTTCTCTTTTTATTTATAATACATGAACTTTGTTGAAACACATAATGGAAATTGTTTATTAGTTTGTTTACTTTTAATATTGTAAAACATGCTTTTCCCTACTAATAGTTGGTGTAAAATTCTCTGGCATGTTCTCCAATATTCTCCTCCTCCATTTAATACTTGAGTGAATAGACTATTGTGTCTAGCAAAATTGAGTTTTATTTGATTCCCAGCCATGATGTATCGATGGCATGGTTGTACAACAGTTGAACTTATTGTAACATATATGGAGTTTGGAGGTTTAAATATTGGTTATGTAGGTACGGCTTGAGGAAAATTTTGGGGTTCAGTAATATATATAAGATGACCTTAGATTCCATTATTTGGTTTTAAATTAACTATACATGGCCATTCCCTGCCCCCACACCTTTATATATAGGGGAGTTGGAGTCCTTTTTGGAACAAGGAGGCAAGGGCTTGTATTTTCTTAGTTTCGTGAAGCTTAATGCTTTGGGGGAAGTTGTTTGGTTCTACATTAATCATTTCACCCCTGCCATATATACCATATATATTTCTTTTCTAATCAAAGACAGAGTGCAAAAGGGAAAAATGCATTCACTAAAGTTGAGATTATCTTGAACATGTATCGTAGCATAAACTGTCACCTTTCCTTTCATCCATTAGTGTTGGGAGTATTGAGATACTAAAATAATCAATCAGACTAAGAGTTCTAATAAGAAACAAAGTATTATTTATAAACATCAAATTATATTAATAATGCTAATTCAAATCCATCACATTGCCATTGAAGCTTATGAGAATTATTTATTTTCTCGCTCAAGTATGTTATTGTTGAATTTTTGCAGGATTAGGCTGGAAATCATGGAAGAAAAGATGGTTTATCTTGACACGCACTGCCTTGGTGTTCTTTAAAAATGATCCTGTTAGTATTTTGTTGTTTCTCTTTTTTTTTGGTTACTCCTTTCCTGTTTTTATTTTTTATTTTTTCATTGCTTTGTTTTGCCTATGTTTATTATTGGTGGCATTTAGCTAAACCTCCAAATGATGCATACTAGTCATTAAGGAATTTGAGTAAGATGGTTGTGAATTGAACATAAAACCTCGCAGAATTTATTGCTGTGATTCATTTTATTTGTTCATGCAATTATTTTTATCCATAGTTATAACTTCCTTTTTTCCAAGTGGAATAATTTAGGCTTTACTTGTTTTTGGAAATATTCTGAAGATATCTTTTGAATCTTCTGGTCTTTGGAGGAAAATTGGTGAGCAATGGGGTTGGTAATTTTTAATACAACTCGTGATTAATGGGCTTGAGTTGAGTATAAATAGGTTTAACCAAAATTTGGGGTATAAATGTGTTGACTTGCATAACCTGCAATGACATGTTCTAATTCATTTAAACCACTTGAAGACTTGTTCAATTTAAATTGAATTTTTTTTATCCTTTAGGAAAAAAAAATGTAAATTTAAATTCTTGAGAATAATTTAGATTAATTAGGTTTAGTTTACTTTATATGCTCTACAAATCTCTTTATTTTAGGTAATGCTTTATATTCTAGAATTAAAATTTGTTGAATTCCTCTTATTTCTTTATAGGTAATTATATTAATATTAAATATATTTATATATTTAAATTTATTATAAAATAAATATTTATGTGTCATCTTTTGATAAACTATATATTTAAATGGGTTAAGCAGGTCATATGTCTAACCTGTATAATAAACATGTCCGGGTTAAGGTCTGGAAATTTTAACACAATTAACAAATGGGTTAGGTTAGGGTTGATCATTTGAATATTATACCAGCATTTTATGTGACATGTATTGCCAGCCCTATTGAGCACAAGAAAATTTAGTGTTTAAATGAAAAATGAGCACTTCATTTTATGTGCCTCAGTATCTTGCTAATATTACAATTTTTTTATGATTTTCAACGCACAATATTTTGGATATTGTGAATTAATTGAAATAATATTTGTGCTTGATTGTCATGTAGAGTGCCTTACCGCAAAGAGGTGGTGAAGCAAATCTAACTTTGGGGGGGATTGACTTGAATAATTCGGGGAGGTACTTTCTCACCAGATGCTGTTTGGAGATGATTTCTTAAGAATATGGGTTATGGTTGTTTCTCTCTTTGCAGTGTTGTTGTCAGAGAAGATAAGAAGTTATTAACTGTTTTGTTTCCTGATGGACGTGATGGGCGAGCATTCACCCTCAAGGTGCTTTATTTTCTGCTCTTCCTGATATTGATCTCTTTTTTTATTACTGCATTCTATTTTTCCTTTTTTTTACATACCTTGGGCATGCAACATCTTCTTGCATTACCGTGACAAATTTCATGTACAATGTTCAGTTTGTTAGGTCCTTTTTTGGTTTTCCTTTTCTAATATCAGGCTGAGACATCTGAGGATTTGTATGAGTGGAAGACAGCCCTTGAACATGCCCTTTTACAAGCACCAAGTGCTGCTCTTGTTATGGGGCATAATGGAATTTTCCGGAGTGATACAAATGATACTCTTGAAGGGTCTTTCCATCAATGTACTTCTCCAGCATCCATCTTGACTTTTTTCGCCTATTTTCTTTTTGAAAAATCTCACTCAGTCATATTCCATTTTCTCTTCTTGTTTTTGCATTTTCTGATTCTACATTCTGCATATTTTGATAAGGGAGGGATAAACGTCCTGCTAAGTCATTGGTTGTTGGAAGACCAATTTTGCTCGCCCTTGAAGATATTGATGGAGGTCCATCATTCCTTGAGAAAGCTCTTCAATTTCTTGAGAAATTTGGTAAGTTACGATTCTAAATTGTGTTCAGGTAATTGTTCTATTACCTGTTAATTTCTTGCAGTTGAAACTGAAGCCTTTCTGGTATACCATTCGTTAAGTTAATAATTTCTTCCCAAAAGGGGAAAAGAATATGTTAATTTTTTCAATATTGGTACTATTTTATCTCATTCTACATAGATTGGTTAGAGCCCTGTCCAGGAAGAAACTGTGGGTTTGAGCCCTGTCAATCCTGCATACGGAAGTGTAGAATGGTGATTGAATAGTGGGGCTATACTCACACACTTAATACTTGTGATATCTTTCCTGCAGGAACTAAAGTTGAAGGAATCTTGCGACAGTCAGCTGATGTTGAGGAGGTTGAACACAGAGTTCAAGAATATGAACAAGGTATAGTTTATATTCAATATTCCTGTTGAATATCGATTATAACTCCGTTTTTCTGCTTAAATTGATATTTTCTTAATCATTAAAGTTTTGTTGCTGCCCCATTTATGCTCTTACATTCCATATATTTCAACCAAGGTTTCCACTAGTAATTTTCCTCTTGATCTTTACCAGGCAAGACTGAATTTGAACCAGATGAAGATGCTCATGTTGTTGGTGATTGTGTCAAGGTATTTTCTGATGCTACATGGTCCAATTTGTGATTTTTTGATGAATGCACTTGCTTCTGTATTCACCTGCAAACTTTCTGATCTATAGCATGTCCTAAGGGAGTTGCCCTCCTCTCCAGTTCCGGCATCCTGCTGCACTGCATTGTTGGAGGCTTATAGTAAGTTAAACTTTATATCTTCGTCACTCTTTTATTTTGAGTTTTATATTGTTATTTTTTTGGCAGAACTTAGAAGGCTATATTAATGCTCATTGTGGATGAAATTGAGATCCTTTTGTTTTGTTATATGTCGGGAAGAATGTTTCAGTGCTTTTTATCATGTTTTGCTTGGCATAGCAATAGGTGTTATTCAAATTTGTTTGAAATCTATATATTTTCAATATCTGCACGATATTCATGCATATTAAACAATTCTTTCAAGCATTGGGCGACTCACAATTGCCAAGACTTAACTTTTAACGCCATTAGCCTAAGCTGATAATATTACTAATGAAGTTCAAAATAGCTATTTTTATCACTGCATAAGCAATTCTCAATAATTATCTATAATAATATAAAAGTATGTTTGTAGTAAAATATATGTTCAACTACCAATGGCAAAATATAAAACCATTAAGAAGGTACCCCAAATATGCATATTTTATAAATTGAGCCCTTGTACTCAAAGTGCATTCTATTAAGCCCCTTGACTTCTTGATTTGGTCCCATGGAGTCCCAATTTAACTCTAGAAAATGAAATGTTGGACAAGAATCTGATTGAATATATAAAAGAATGTGCACAAGTATTTGTTATTTGCTAATGTGAGAAAAAGGAAAATAAGAGAAGATGGGAAAAAGTTTATCTATTACATTATTTACACATTTTGTCATCTGGTTCGGCATACTTGGTGATTAGCCAGTCATGGTGGCATGTTGAATAAATGGATTTAATATCCACTAAATTGGTACATGATAGGACCACATTGAGGAGTTAAGCGACTCCATATAACACACTTTCTGTTAGAGGCCATAGCAAAAAACACATAGTTCAGGGGCCTTTTAATGGTTTCTGCTCTTAAATTTTGATTTGTCTTAAAGATTCATAATTCTAATGCTATTTATGTTAATACTTTGAACAGTGCAAAGGTACCATCTCTTTTCATTGAATTTTCAATTGATAGGATCTAAAATTCTAAATTCTAAAAAAAAAAAAATTGTACTTTTTTTAGAAGTATTTTTTTTATGCCCTTTATATTATTAAGTAAGATATGGTTTCTTATTTTTTAATGCTTATAAGAATAATAAAAAAAAAAGAAATTTGATTTCTTATTTTTTCAATGCTTATAAGAATAATAAAAAAAAGAAATTTGATCTTATTTTTTTTTACTTTTTAGTATGTTCATATCGTGTTTTACATTGTTAACATTATGAATTTTAAAATTCATTACAAGTATGAGTTGACAAGTATTTCTTATAATATCAATATCACTTTTTCTGCATTTATCTGTCAGAGACTTAAAAAGCATTTTTGGAGAAAATTTTTGATGCATTTTTTTAAGTACAAATATTCACTTGTTAAAAATTACTGAAGATTATTTGCTTTGCTTGTGACTTGAAACTAGTATGCATAAAATGCAATCAGGAATTAGGATAAGTAATTTTTTTAAATTGGGAAATAAATGCTTGCTAAGAACCATTACATCTGTTATCAGAAGTTCATTTTCGTATATGCAAGCATATATAGGTTTAGGTTTATTCATGCATCTCCTTATCTTGCTAGTTGACTGAAATGTTATGTGTCTAGTTCAATGCTGATATTATTATTTTGCTCTTTTATTGAATAAGAAATTGATCGTAAGGAAACTCGGATTAATGCAATGCGCACTGCGATAATGGACTCATTTCCTGAGCCAAACCGATGTTTATTACAGAGGTAATCACTTCACAGTCCTTTTTTATTTTGTTTTCCTAACTTGTCAAGCTTTCTTGTGGTACAGGTCTTAATGCTCGTTTGAAACAAGAATATCAAGTTCACTACGCACTTCTTAGTTTCACTTTTGCATTATTATTTTATTCATATTGCACATATTTTTCATGAAGTTGGAGATTTATCTGAATATCAAGTTCACTACGCACTTCTTAGTTTCACTTTTGCATTATTATTTTATTCATATTGCACACATTTTTCATGAAGTTGGAGATTTATCTTTTACTAATGAATGTGAATGTGGAAAGATACTTGTGGCAATTACTAATTAACCCAATGCATCGAAAAAGCATAAAATTGTCGTCAATCAAAGCATTTTATTATTGCATTATATTTGTGTGATTTAGGCTGCAATAATGAACTGATGCTTGTCTATTACTCCTGGATGCTTACACTAAAGAAAGTAGAGGGGTGGGTTAGCTTGTATTGCACGTGTATATGGCTTCATTAGGAAACTGTTCTTATGTGCAGGGTAAATTCTTTGTTATACATATTGAGGAACAATAACCCAAAAAACTTAAATTAGTTCTGTGATAGAATATAAGTGCAGAAGGGGGAGGATCTTACAAAGGAATGTGTGGTAGTCATTAATGTTGTGGCAAAAGGTTTCTCCTGTATCTTAAATCATTTGCTCATACTGCTTAGGATCTGAGTTTCTTGTCAGTCAACCTCATTCAAGGGTCATTCTGGCATCTAATTTACATTTTCCTAATTTTATGTGATCCTTATTTTACCAATGTTTTTTATATGAGAAAATACTAATCAAAGAGGATGGTACATGCTTGTTTATGAATTTAAAATGCAGCTGTTGTCTCTGAAAAAGCTTAAACATTTATATTTTGTGAGCTTATTCTTTTCATAGGTTTGACTGTTCTGTTAAGATTGCAATTGACTAACAATTTTGCCATGCTTGGCATTCATATTTAGAAATTCTCCGTAAATTTACATAATTTTTGACTGAAGATCTTAGATGCATTTCAGTGTGTTATTTGCACATTCGTTTTATACTTGTCTATTTCTTTTTGTCTTGATGCTTTGCAGAATTCTGAAGATGATGCATACAATCTCATCTTATGCTCATGAGAATCGAATGACTGCATCTGCTGTTGCTGCATGCATGGCACCCTTGTTACTGCGTCCTCTATTGGCTGGTGAATGTGAGTTAGAGGATGACTTTGATTTCAATGGTGATAGTTCTGCACAACTTCTTGCTGCTGCAAATGCTGCTAATAATGCTCAAGCCATTATTACAACGCTTTTAGAGGAATATGAAAATATTTTTGATGTAAGATGCTATCCATTTGTTTGTTTGATAATGAGACACTTATGTTATTACTTATGCATTTTGGGCAAGACATTGTCATTAAATGAACATGTTTATGGATCATAATTGAGTGAAACATGTGCTCATAAAAAAGTGGTCTTAAAGTTCAGTCTTGGCCTGGTATATGGTAATCAATGGGTTTCTGCTCCTATATGAATACTGATGATTTGCATTTAAGCAAAATAAGGTGGATCTGTGGGCTTGGAGGACCATATGTTGTATGGGAAAGAAAAATAATTTTCTTCTTCTCATGTCTCTTGCCTTTTTTCCCTCTTATTTTTGTTTCGAGAATTTGGAGGGAACTTAACAGGAGGTTCATTGAGGGAGAGAAATCTCTCTCTGCTCTTAGGCAATAGTTGGACCAGAAATTTTTGGTACTGCAGGCAGTTTTTGTGAATGCTTTTGATGTCTGCTGCTCAAAATTGAATGAAATTCTTTTGCTTAATATATACATGTGTGTGTGTGTAATATATACATGTGTGTGTGTGTCTTTTTTCACTTTCAAATTGGCTAAACATCTTATTAAGTTTGTCTTTGTTGAAGATTCTATTAAATACTTTATTATATCCTTGTTATAGTAATAATGATTAGCTATCATCTGCTGTTTCAGGATGAAAATCTGCACAGATGTTCTATCTCTGCTGATTCTCGAATCGAAAACAGTGGGAGTGAAGATTCAACTGATGATGAAAATATGGATGTGAAGGAAAATGGTTATCATGATGCAGAAAATGAAGTTGATCAAGAAACTGATGATGATGCTGAACGCGTACTCAGTGGAAAGTTAAGTGAGAGCAGTGGCTCTGCTGGCAGTGATCTTTATGACTACAAGGTTGAGGTTGTCTCTTATTCTTACTGAAGCATTACCATATATTTCTGACTTGTCCCCTGCATGTTAAATTAGTAATTAATTTAACTTGTTTTCTGCTGTCATGCATGTGCACTGATCTAACACCAGTGCTACCTGGAATTTTGGACGGACTCCTAGTTTCATTATTTTAATTTCAAGCTGCATGATACATAAGATGTGCTTTTTCTTGCCAGTAGATGGCAATCACTGCCTTTCATGTTAAGGAGCTAAATTAAGTAGCTATAGATATATTTTCAGTAGTTGTGTTTAGTGTTTTATTTTCTGTTTTTACCATGTGTGTAGAGAAGAATATGGAAATAGTTTCCATTAGTAGGTAGTTATTAAGTAAATTTCTTTGTTGTTGTGAGAAGTTATTGTAAAGGGTAGTTACTAGTATTTGTTATCGCATTTTTCTATTTAAAAGGTTGCGAGGTAATAAAAAAATTAAGCAGAATTTTAAACTATGTTTCAAGTTCCTAAACTCGAGATCATAGAGTTCTCTCTTAACGAGCTCTAAGAGATTGTAGGGTTCTCTTTTAACAAGCCCTAATTCAATTTCTATATTCAACCACATACACCCATAACTAAATCCAAACTTGGGACTATAACGTTTGGTATCATAGCAAATAGTTATGAGGAATTTACAAAGTTTACAGCAGCAATTTCAAGCCTATGTATCTAGAAGATAGAGTTGAGCGAGAGCAAAAGCGTGCTAAATGAGAGCTAAAACATGCTGCGTAAACAGCAAAACAACAAAATCTTCCATGAACTACAAGGTTAGATGCTTGTGATGGGGAAGAGAGCCGTATTGTCAACTGTAGTAATCATGAACAGAGGAATGTTGGCAGATTGGGAGCAGAAAATGTTGATTATTCCCAACGTTCCCCATTTTGATGGTTCTAATGATCCTTGGGATGGCTTAGTTGTTGTAAGCATTTCGTGCAACATCAGTTTACTCTTAAAGCTGAGATGGTTCTAGTGGCTTCTTTTCACTTAGAAAGGGATGCACAAATATGGTTTCTCAAACTGAAAGGGAATGGGCCAAATTTATTTTGGGAAGATTTTAAACAACAATATAATTTGTGTTTGGGTCCTCCCGTTCAAAGTAGTAAATTAGGACAACCTTCTCAGCTTCACCAACTAGGGTCTCTGAACAATTATCGATGGAAGTTTAAGCTATTAACAATACAAGTGTGTTCCCTAACTTGAGAACGGGAAGTGTTCCATCCTTGCGCTTGTGGATAAGCGCCTTTTCAAGGGAGTGTGATGTTAATGAGCTAAATTCAGTAGCTATAGTTATATTTTCAGTAGCTTTGTTTAGTGTTTTATTTTCTGTTTTTCCCTTTTTTGTAGATAAGAATGTGGAAATAGTTTCTATTAGTGGGTAGTTAAGTTTCTTTATTGTTGTGGGAAGTTATTGTAGTGGATAGTTATTTAGTTTTTGTTATTGTATTTCTCTATTTAAAAGGTTACGAGGTAATGAATGAATTAAGCAGAACTTTAAATAAGGTTTTGAGTTCCTAAACCTCAGAGATCGCAGAGTTCTCTCTTAACGAGCTCTAAGAGATAGTAGGGTTCTCCCTTAATGAGCCCTAATTCTATTTCTAAAATCAACCACATACACCCATAACTAGATCCAAACCTGGGACCATAACATTAGCTAAGCTCCATAACAAACTTACATTAACTATCTTATTAAAAATCAATTTACTACTCATTGAAAGTGCTCAATCTTTAATATTACTGTTCTTCAAAAAATTTTCCTTTGGCAGATAATATGTATAAGGAAATTATAGTTTTTTGTTTGTGGTACAATTCTCCAGTGGGATATCATATGGAATATTTAGCTAAGATCCTGCTTCATGTAATTTCTCTTTTATTTTCCCTTTCCGTTTTTAGATCAACGGAAGGAAGAAATAATTAGTGATTAATATAAGACACCGAAGGATGTCATCCATTGTACTATCATTATACTAAGAACCAGTCCCCTCACCATTAGGATAGGAAAAAAAATATATTTAAATAAGGAAAAATATGACAGCAAAATGATACTGTCATAAGAAAATCTTTCCTTAAAAAAAATAAAAAAAAAATGCAATATCTGTACTGTCATCCAACAAGGGTTCCATAATTTTTGCTAAGCCCCAAATCTATACATATCCAATTTATCCTCGACGTAATCAATGGGATGGCATCCCTTATATCTTTACATTCAACTAAAGATCTAAAGCAACTGGGGGATGCCATGCCATTGGTAAATTTTGTGAGTGCTCAACTCAAAATGGTGATGAAGTTGTTTCTGATTTTAAAGGACATCAAATGGTGTGATAATCCAGTTTTTAGAAGTTAGCCTTAAGATTGAAAGATGAAGGAAATTGTGGATATGTTGACAGTTATATGTTATTCCTTAGTTGAGATGGGTAAATTAGTTATTTGGTTGGTGTCATTGCTGAAAGGATTTTAGTAACATCCTTTTATAATAATTCTTTGGTAAGGGTTATTGAGAAGCGTAAGAGCTCATTTAATTTAAAAATGCAAAGTTGCCCATAAAAGTTCCTTTTCTTGCCTAGGAAGCCTTTTGAGGTGAAAAGTTTTTCATTCTTAGATAGTATTGATAAATCATGTTGTTATGGATGTAAACCATTGAAAGAGATGAGGAAAATTTATCTCTGCAGCCTGCAGGAGATAAGGAAAATAGATGACCCCTTTATTACTGCAGGGTTATTGTTAAGCTTCTTGGAGTTTGTCATATGCAACTCTTGGAATTAATGGATCTACCTGGAGAACATAAAAATGACAATAAATGCGTGGGGGGGATTCCATTTTTGGACTGGGTTTAAGGTGTGAGGCTCCATCCCATTGGACATATGAAAGTCTTATTATCAGATGTTCCTAAGAATCCATGTGAAACATCTAATTTGTTATTGTTCTCGGTGTACAAGATTATAGAGAAGGTATGTGATATCCTCTATTGTCTAAGTGGTGTCCAACAGAGATTAGTAACATGTATTTGCAAAATTGAAGTTGGCAGCACTTTTTTGGGTGGCTGAAAAGACAGTGCTTTCAATCTGCATCCAATGGCATGCCAATTACAAAAATACATGTTTTTTTTTACTTCAGCAGTTCACTAGCTTTTTCTTTGTTGTAGACTCCTGATGAAGATGAATTTTGTCTTCTTTCTTCTTTTTAATGATAGCGGCCACCCACAGTACATGTTCATAATTGAGGCTGTATCTTATTTATTGAGATTTTTACACTGCTTTATTCCTGGTCGATGTGGAACAGAATATTTGGTGTTCTAGAGCAAAAGTGGATATCTCACACAAGACTAGAAGATCCACTGAAATCAAACTTTAGCAGGTTTGCAAAGAAAAAGAATGAGGCTCTTGGTTTTGATGTGGTGCTATAGTTGCAATGAGACAGTGTATTCTGCTGGAAATAAATTCCATTTTTTTATGGAGTTTCTGGAATTTAAGTATTTTATTCAAGTAGAAATACCCATGTTTGCTTGGATTTTGGGATGCTATTCATTCGACATGCACTCATTTATATCTCATCAAGATTCCTATGTTTATACTTGAAGGCAATTCACCCCTGCCAAATTGTTTTTCGTTATTACTGAACTATAATCTTTGATTGATGTGTAATATTCAATTTATACACATGCAGGCATTTGGCGGTGATGATTCTGATGTTGGATCACCAAGAAATAATCATGCTTTAGCTGGAAGTTCAAGCTTACCAGTTGATTCTGTCCAAACTAGAGATCCTAATATTATACTCGTGGAACAACCAAGTAAACTCAAGAAAGGAAATGAGAATTTAATTAATGAGGTGGATCATTCAAATATATCACCTACAGATGAATCTTGCCGATCAATGGGGGAAGTTCTATCTTCAATGGATCCCATGCCTTCTTTACCCATATCTGGGCTTGAATCATCTGCTGAGAAGCCAGCTGGTAAAGTTGCAAACTCCAATCTCAATGGAAAGCAGTCAACATTCTGGGGAAGAAGTAATGTAAGTTATTATCTACTGATGCACTGCATGGCATATATCAAGTACATGGAAAGATAAACCACATGCAGTTGATGATACAGAAAGTTTTGCCAAATTTTCCACTGGTAAAGTTCTTTAAGGAAACCGTAACGGAGGGTTTTGACCAAATGTTTAACTTAGTTGATTAAAAAGATTAAAAACCTCGAAAAGAAATCAGCAGTAAATCTGGTAAGAAAGATTGCACGATGGAAGTTCATACTCAAGGGCACAAATTGCTTCTTTATGGGTTTTTTGCCTTGGAGGTTTCCAGAACAGTGTTGGTTACATGTAGAGAGCATATCTTATCCTTCTTAAAAGTATTCCCATCTTCTGTCACAAATAAATTTCTCTTTTGTCAAGAAAATAATATAAAAAAAGTGTGCAATTAACAGTCAGTTTAATGGAAAAAGGAGGGGGATGGGAGGCAGAGAAAAACTGAAGGAATAGAATTTAGGAAGAAACATTAATTAGTTCTCGTCTTTGTTCTTTTTTTATAGAGTAAAAATTGGAAAGGAAAAAGTAATTTCCCCTGTTCAGAGAACTAAGAGAAGTGGAAGGATAGAAAATTGAAATTCTAAAATTACAATTTCGCTCTTTTAGTTTCATCTCGAGTAAAATGATAGGGATAATTAGGCAGTTTTCCATGAAAAGTAAGCTGATTGGTAATGTTTTCTTCTTACTCCCCATTGTGGGGCGGAAGGAATTTGGAAGTCTTGAGGAGAATATATGTATATCACTCCACTTTCTCTTCTCCTCGTCCTTTCCCCCTTTTCCAATGGAAATATTATTTTGCCCCTCTTTTTCACCCTCCTCTCCCTTTCCCCTTGGATTCAATGTTCCAAACATTTGTACTGGGGAAGCATATATGAAAGGGATACATGTATGAGAGCCTTACCTATATGACTATTGCCAATCTCTTTTCTACATTGTTAAGTTCATGTAGTTTCAAACATATCACTGTTTTTGTGGGTTAGAAAGTTGGAGGAAGAAGAGCACGAGTCCTTCGGAGAAATTGTAGTATGGCATGCAGTTGTCTCTTGTCATTGGTTTTACACTGAGCTAAATCTGTCTATTCTCAAAATTATTAACTTTGGGTTTGCTTAGGCTTTCCTTGTTACGCTGGGAGAAGAAATGATGAGCTGTATTAGTTCAACTCCTACAGTTTTCATTCATATAGTTTAAAATTAGGCATCTAATAATCTTTGTTGATCTCTATACAGGCCAGAAAGACACCATCAGTGGAATCAGTAGATTCTTCTGGGGAAGAAGAGTAAGATACTGGTTATGTGCATTCTTTTTAACAGCATTAATATATTTTCCCTGTCACTATAAATTGCAAAATTTACATTCAGTTTTATGCTTCTTTGGCTTATGGTGTCCATCAAGCAAGTTAAATTATATCTGTCAACATTTCTTGCTTAATTTTCTATAAGATATAATGGTCTTCAAGTGGGTCAACAGTATTGTTATTTGGAATAAGTTCAATTGGGCATGGTGCCATTATTTCTCTGTTTTCATTATTTCTTGTTTATTTTCTCTCTTGTTTCTCCTTGAAAATTTCTCGAACTTGAAATCTTAAATTCCAAATATGGCAGGTAATTCATAAA
Source organism: Aleurites moluccanus (assembly GCA_948193065.1). NCBI lineage: Eukaryota > Viridiplantae > Streptophyta > Magnoliopsida > Malpighiales > Euphorbiaceae > Aleurites > Aleurites moluccanus. The sequence continues at coordinate 21,264 of CANXYC011725151.1, forward strand.
TTATATGGATCTAAGAAAGAAGTTTAACATAAATGACAAACTTAGAAATAATGTCTCCTGTCCATGAATTTTTGGAAAATTGTTTCTGTTGCCCAAAGACAATACAATTTTCCAGCTATAATGTCCGTCATTTCATATTTATACCAGAAATGTGTGAACATGCGAGTGATTGTTAACAATTTTGTTTAGTTCATCTGTAATTTCTAGAATTCTTTTATTGCATTAGCTTGGAAGCATCAACTATCATTGAATCACTCTGTTTTATATTTGATATTGTCTATACTGGTGCTATAAAAATCTTGCTTAACAAAATTTTTTATCATTTGTAGGCTTGCTATTCAGAGGCTTGAGATCACAAAAAATGACTTGAAACATAGGATTGCAAAAGAGGTCTAATTACGTTCTTTAAACCAGCTTTATCCAATTATAAAACATTCGTATTCTTGTCTAACAAGATTGGCTGTTCATCTGTTTAGGCCCGAGGAAATGCAATTTTACAAGCTAGCTTAGAGAGGAGGAAACAAGCTTTGCATGAGCGACGCTTGGCACTTGAACAAGATGTACTTATTTCTAACTCATTACATATTGCATTTGCTTCAAACTTTACCAGGTTTTATATTTTTTATGCCTTTTGCATTAGATGTTAAACTTGGTGCTAGAAACTTTATGCATCCATACTTTGAATGTACTATTACTTCTTTAGTACACATGATTGGACTTCTATACAATTTAACTCGAGCTGGTTTCACCATACAAGAACTAAAGGAGTTGACATAATTGCAACACCGAGCTTGAATTGAAAAGCAAGAACATTGATATTTATAGTCAGTCTCTGATGCTTTCTGACACAATAATGGAAAGCATTCTGAACCAAGTCCTACTATACCTCTCCCTTCATAGTAGAAAACATGGTAAGAAAGTGCTGGAATAGTTCTGCCAACCTTTAAGCATCTCCTTTGCCATAGTGTGAAGTACCCAACATATTAACATTGGCAAATTTGTGTCAATACCAAAAGGAGTAACTATGTAAATCTTTATGATCATATTCCATTTATAGTTTGTGCTAATTGAGCTTGAATTCCTGAACTAAACAAAAGTAACACTGAACACCTGTATGATAAATGAGGATACCTAAAATTTGGTACTTATAGTGGTATGCAGTCGTCTTAATTAAAATATTTAAGTGTTGTGGAAGGTGACCATATAAGCAAGTTCTATAGAACCTTGTCCTAACTTTGACCTCCCTAAATATGCACCTATTATTGGGTTTCTTCACAAAAATTGGAGAATTTTACTATAAATAAAAATCTTCGACTTACCACAAGAAGCTTTTTGACATCTAAAAACATACACCTAGGAATGATTAGATACTTATCTATTCAATTCAATTCAACATCATCTCCTAATTTGGTTGATATTTACTGTATGCATACTTCTTTTCCATTCCAGTCTGCTCAAGTTACATCTGGAAATGTCTAGTGCTGCTAAATCCTTAAGCACCTCATCCCAAATCGTCTAGGTCTATCCCTCGTCTTCATCCTCTTAAATCTTGTGTATGCTAGACTTTACATATTGGTGCTTTAGATAGTATATAGTTGACATGCATAGACATTATTAATTTTCCCATCCATCAGACATTCTGCTTCACCATCATCCTCCTTGCACTAGTCATGGCTAATCAAATTGCAGTCTGGGAACGTTTCTTTAACTTGGCCTGGAATTTGATGATAAGGCCCTGTTGCACTTCTCTGTTTCAACCAAATACTAGTCAACTGAGTCAAACTGAGGATAGGATATTAATTGGATGGTGCACATGATCAAATGATTTTTTTGTTGAAGGATGATCAAATGATTTTTAAGAACATCTAAGCTGCTAAAATTGACAACCAAGCTATCTTAGTTAACAATTTTGTTTCAAAGAGCCAAGTTGTAAATTGATCTAGGAAGTGGACAAGATGCTTGGTAATGGTGACCTGTAAACAAATATCACTGTTGGAAATTAGAACTCCAACTAGAACTTAATGGAAGATGAGGGTGAAGTAAAGTGGTCACGCGCCAGTGCGTGTATCGGAATCAGATTGACGGCGGCTGTGCGTGGAGGTCGACAACGAGGATTCTCTGGTCCTGGGGTCGCCGGCAACTGACAATTCTTTCTAGGTGGGTGGTGAAGTAAAACACTTAAACTGAGAGCTGGGTTTAAAGAAAGAAGAATCGAGACTGTGTTTGGCAGAAGAGAAAAAGAAAATCCGGAACAGAGAGCCAATCGAGAATAGAGAGGAAAAAAAAGAAATCAGACCTGTTTAGACTTTGATACCATGAGAAAAGATAGAGAAGAAGAAGATTGGTGTTTGAAACTTTAGGTGCTTTGTTTATTCCTTCAACCTCAATAGATGTATATACAAATACAATCATGTATAAAAGGAAAGAAAGATCCTAATTACTAACATAATTACAGCCTACAATCATGCACAATTACAGCCCTAATTTGATTCTAACATATCTTAACAGATTATGCAAATTATTCTAACAATCTCATATGATGAAGTTTTTTTTAAAAACATTTAGAGTGCATCAATCATTTGAATTTGTATCACATGAGATGATATTTTTATTTTTAACTAAGAATCATATGCAAGTTATAAATCACATAAATAAGTTTGGGAACAAGATGAAAGCAGGCCAATTTTTCTAACAGCATTATATTTTTTCGAAACATGTCCATAAAGAATTTCTTGCAGCCATATGGAAGGAACAAGTTAGGCTGTCATTGTTACAGAGTTGTTATAATTGAGTTGGATTGCTGGCTTTTAAAGCCAGATGAATCCCAATTGACTCGAGGGCCTGTCCCAGATCACCGGTCTGACGTCAAAATCAATAATAGTTGTTGGTCAGAATATCATTAGCATTGCTTAGAAGCAGTCTAGTTAGTTTATGCTTTTATGATATAGTCTAAAAACTTGAGCCCCACAGTTTACGAAGTCCAATCAAGGAATTACTTCATCAACAGTAAACCCTTGTTGATTAATTTCTCCTTCCATGACGGCTCGAGTTCCATTCTTCATCACTTATTCAAAACAACCTATAACTATCATGGAATAATTCAGTTCTGTCATGTTTCTGCTGACCCTAAAGTGCATATCAGTCCTATCATGTGCACCATGGTCATTTAGTTGTACAATCATTGCTCGATGGAAATGCTGGCTGAACCTTTCCTCAACACTGCCTATGGAGTAGTTCACCTTTCAACTCTCTGCGTGCATATGATTTGATATGGAATCTTGGAAGTATATTAGAAATTCTCTCAAATAATAGCATAATTATATCAAGATAGGCCCTGCCGAAAGAGAATCTGCTATCATTGGCACCCATTCCCATTAAAGCATTATGGTTCTGTATATGTACACAAGTAACACAACTATTCAGGAGGCATCCGTTACTATTTTCTAATTCATACAACCTTGAGAAGGATATTAGTATTATTAATTTTGGTAAGAATTGCAGACGATAATTTACTTTGTTATCTGCAATATAAGATGGATGTTAATAATACTAAAATTGTGTATTTTAAATTTTAACAAATTTTGAATTGCATCACACACTATCTTCTCCCAAGTCCTCAATGTGCATTCTTTTTATGGGCTTTCTCTGTCTCTGCACCAAATTGAGCCACTGTCCTTGCAGCGCACACCAATTAGTTATATTAATTCTCTGCTAACGGTCTATCTTTTTCTTTTCTTTTCTTTTCTTTTTTTTGGTCTCAAATTGACAAACCAGTTCAGTCAATTCTTCTTGTCCTTGTATAACATCAACCATAATCTTAGGTGAATGCGTTTATTCCTAATTTTATCATTCCTAGTATAGTTATAATTCAAAATCCTTGTTTTTCTATGCTCACTATTCCTGGCCCAGAATTATTGACTTGCAATATTTTTTTTATTAGATGCTAAAACAATACTTGTGCATGATTTAGTTCTGCAGTATGAAATGCTGATTTTCTTTTCAAGTACTGGGATTGCAAGTGTAGAATCTAACATCTATACATGGATATAATGTTTAATACATGTTTGTTTTCTCCTTTTGGACTAGCATTATCACGTGTTATGGAATGTTGAATACTCTATCGTTTTTGTTTGTCTACTGACTAGCGGGTGACTATATAGGTGTCAAGGTTGCAAGAGCAGCTGCAAGCTGAAAGAGATCTTAGAGCTGCACTGGAAGTTGGCTTGAGCATGTCCTCTAGACAGTTCTCCAATTCACGTGGCATGGATTCTAAAGTTTGTATACATCTCAAGTGACTTTACTTTTTTCCCTTTCTGCTTAAAATACATATTGAGTATTGGGTAATGCACATTCTTATGACTTAAATTGATGTGAAGACAAGGGCTGAGCTTGAGGAGATTGCTCTTGCTGAAGCAGATGTGGCCAGGTTAAAGCAGAAAGTTGCAGAACTTCATCATCAACTCAATCAGCAACGACAAAATCATTATGGATCCCTCCCTGATGCATGTGACCGTTATCAACATGTCCCAAGTCATAGTACTCAACCGTGAGTATGCTAAGCTAGTGTCGTTTCAGTTGTTCAGTTTGTGGCGTTGGCAGTTATGAGTAGTTGCATACTGCATTTCTTTTTCATGTTTCAACTGTTGATTCACTGGCCCTGTTTAAGATAGGGGTAATTCAACTGCTTTGATTGTATAAATATGACATATGGCATCATTCAGAATCATTATTTCTTTGGATTCAGTTCGCACTGGGGAATAAGGGAAATTTTCTTCTTCAGACTTTGTGATTAAACGCTCTGTTGAAGGGGTAACATGTTGAGTGACTTTTTCTGAATCTACAAAAGCTAAGAGGTCTTTTGCCCCCATGACCCTCCATACACAACTTCCAAACCAAGATAGATGTTTTATTTCATGTGTTCGTACTCATACTGCATCTGCTGTGTGTAACTGATCTATTACATGCCTGTGTATGTAGTGAGAAAAATTATTTTTTTAAGGTACATAGAGCTTTCAAAAAACTTTGAATATCAAAGCCTGTCAACATAATTTGTTGTAATGAAAGTTCATTTGATAGTTTCTGGTAGAAAGAATGAGCGAATTATCTTTGGTTGTTTAACATGAAAACTAACTTCTATTGCGTTTATATTTTGTTTGTTTTTCACCTTTTCTACTCTGATTCTAGGAGTGTAGGTTGAATTAGAGATAAATGGACTTATGATTGCTGAAATTAGAGACTATTTCATGTGGTGGTTCATGAAGGTGGCTGCAATAACATTTTTCAAATTCTTATTATGTCCTCTTCTTTTTTCCCCTTTGTTCTGATGTCTGCAGGAGATTTCTTCAGCAAGATTTTGATGCAACCCTTGCTTTTGTAAATTATGAAAGGAAACAAAGAACTGAGGTATTGTATAGCTCCATTTTGTTGCCAATTGAAACAATTCTTTTAAGAGCTTCAGAAAGTCAATATGTTGATTTTTCCAATTCCATCTTTCTGAACATATATTCATTGCAACATGTTTAGCCGATGTGGATGCTTGATATTAATTGTGGATCATGTAAGCTAATGCTTTATAGGAGTCCATTATTTAACATGGTCTTGCGGTCTATTTAATTGAGTTTTCCTGTTTTTGAACTGCAGTTCTTTCTAAATTATTCATCCTATAACTTGTTTTTTGAAGTCTGGAATTGTAATTTTCTAGGCTGCTAAGGAACAAACCTTTTCTTTCATTTGTCTTATGATTTGTGGATATAGATTTAGTATCGCAACAATTCACCAAAATTTAGTTCTGAACATAATAGAATAGAGAAAGGGAATTCATGTAGCCGACTCCCGCTATTTTCACTTTGAGGTTCAAATGACTCGAGTTCTTTTTCCAATTTTTTACTTCTAGTATTATTATTAATTAAAGTCCACGGGCCTGTACACACGTGAGCTCATAAGTGGACAAGTGTTGAAACCTACTTGCACAAAACCAATTGGTTGGTGCTAGGTTCAACACCCTTACTTATAAGCCCTTTATATATTTTGTCATTATTTGATGTGGGATGTTTTTTTCAATACTCCCCTTCAAATGCAACCGGGTTTGCCTCGTGGTCCAACATTAACGAACCGGTTGACGCTTACTCACAAATGAGCCGGCTGGCTGACATCTTTTCTTCAGTTGCAATTCTGACTAGCATCATCATCAGTCTAATAACGGAAGCTTGAATATAAATCTTAGAATCCAGCTTGTTTGGGCATGAAGCTCTGATATCCCAATTGCTTGTACATCCTCTATTATTACTCCTATGATATAACTGTCCAGTTTCAGATCCACTAGTATGACTGACAAGAGCACTAGATGTCTAAATAGATGGAGTAACAAAGGTATTGATATTTGTGCGAAATATTCTAGTAAAGATCTCATGAAGAGAGGAAATCTCAACACTAGAGAGAACCTGGGATTTTGCAATCTCAAACTAAGAATTAAGAACAACCAAAAAAATCATGACTGAAATTTGCTCCTGTTAAGTTTGCTGGACTTTAACATCATAATTAAAAGGTAACAAGACATTTAGTTCTTCATAGATCTTTTTAAAATTCATAAAATAAGTTTGAAGAGATTGATCTTCTTATTCAACACGATAAAAACCTTGCAAACTTCATAGATAAGTGAAATGTTTCCTTTTCCAGAATACATAAATTCTAAATATTCCATTAATTCTTTGACATGTTCATAGTGACTAATCAGGCTGATTACCGTAATATTAATAGAATTCCTTCTGTAAGAATAAGTGGGGATCATCTCTTAGCCATTCCTGGCGTGTGTTATTTGTTGGTGGATCTTCAATGAGAAGATTGTTTTTAGAAATACTGCTAAGGTAAATTCTAACAGTCTTGCACAATCTAAATACTGTTGACCTGTCAACTTATATTCTATGATTTTGGACATTATAGGAATTATATCAGTCACAACGTTATTCTTTTGCTCGTCAGCCATAGACATTAAACCTGAGGCAAGATTCAAATATCCCAATAACAAAAAAATCCAAGATCAACTAAACCCAAGACCCAAATAGCAAATTCCAGAATTAATCCACCAAAAAATCACTAGTCCAAAAAGAAGCAGTATTCCAAACAAATTACTTCCAAACAGAAACAAAGAACAACAAATAAATCGGCACAGAAAAGGAAAATATTTCCTATTGAAGGTGAGAACCGAAGCAACCAGGGACACCAAAGAGCTGAAAATAGTGGATCTACACCGGAAAGGTTGACCGGAGGAAAAATCACCTGTCCACGCACCTCCACGTGCCAGCGCGTCAGGAAGGTGATAGAACCTGCTGGCGGTGCGTGAAGCGCACTAACTGGGCTTCTGGTGACCGGAATTCAAGGAAGTGCCGGTCGGCAGGTGGCGCTTCAGTCTAGGCCGGCGGTGAGACCAGGTGATCACTCGAAAAAGGTGACCTGAAGAAAGTTGCAAATTCTGCTCACTGAGCAGAAGAACCGAAAACAAAAAATAAAAAATAAAAAATATATATATATATATATATTTTCTACTCTGATACCATGTAATCAAGAGAGAGATGATTCTTGATGCTTTATTCATAGAAATATATACATGTATATATACAGATTAATCAATCTATATTAGGAAAGAATACTAATTAAGAATCCCTATAATTAAGCCTATCTACAGGCTGTAACAGTATTTGAATTAAACCTGTTTATTAAATTAAGATTTTTATTTTAAGCTCTTCAAGGAAAACCTATGTGGTCTGCTGCCAATAATTCTATTGTTTTACCCAGCTCCTTGGTCCTTGCAATGAAGGAATAGAGCAAAAATTCAATAAAAGTACATATTTTTCTAAAGAAAGCCTTCAAAAAGAGAGAGGAAAAGAGTAGATGAGTCAATCTTTCATTATGCATTCTCTCTTTATTTTGCTAAAGCCTAGTGTCAAATTAGGATGCTCAAGACTGATTTGTTTTTAAACCAGACATGAACCATTTTTTGCTGAATTGATTTTACTATGTATCATGAAGCCTTGATGGTACATGTTAGTCCCTGAAGATTGGTCCATGCTTATTAATGAGCTATATTAAACTGATTTGTTTCCTGATGTCCTCACAGGATGGAATTAGCTTCATGATCCTTTGATATAATATCCTTCACATTGATTAGGATGCATATCATAAGGATGTAATAATTTTACACTGTTACTTACAGGCTACTGCAACCCACTTTTATTTGGGTGCCATTAGCAAATTATGTACCATTGATTAGCAGATGTCCTTCCACCCAGCTTTGTTTGATCCAAATTAGGTTAAAATCTTTCATGGGTGGAGGTTCGGTAGTATGTGGTAAAAGGTTTATAGAGGTCTAGAAACGCGATAGCAAAGATACATCAATTATATGTAATATGTATAAAGGAATGTGGAGAAAGAGAGGAAAATGTCACTCATAGGATCAAGGTTGGATGAAATGGAGAGTGGTTCTATCATACAACAGAATGAGACGAGTGACAAAATAATCACTCTTAGGATCAAGGTTGGATGGCTAAATGGAGAGTGCAATGGCTGTATTATTTATATATTTTAAGATTCCTATTAAGTTGAGAAGCTCTACAAGACCTCCATTTGGTTCAACTGTTTGTTCTCCCCTTCTTTTTGATTCCTAAAGAGTGCGTTCTATAAATTTTGATTGTTCTAGAAAATAAATGCAATAAAAAGATTTTTGATAAATATATGGTTTTTTCATTTTATTAGTTATTGTTATAGCAAAAAAATTGTTATTGTAAAATCAAAAACCCAAAAAAAAAACAAACAGCAGACCAAATGAAGCGTAAATATTTCTTCCTATGTGTAACCCAAATGATGTTTTTTTTTCCAGTGTAGAAAAAATAAAAAAGAACAAGCAAAACAAAAAAGGGCAAGCTAACCTAATGAAACCTAATTTAGCTGGCTATAATTGATGATAGTGAATGTTTGGAATGTTGGCAATGAAGAAACACTTTCACAAAATGGGCATAGCAGAGATGAGGATACTAAATTGTATGGGGAATGAGTGCTTTCTAAACGTGGAAGTGGCAACAATTGAGGAAAAGTTGAGGGTGGATTGATTGAGATGAGTTCAATTCCCTGTGCAGGCTAATAGACGCACGAGTATGGAAAATTGAGCATATCCGAGTTATAAGAATAAAGATGTGAGATAAACCAAGGTTTAATGGACTGAAATAGTAAAAAATTATTTAATATATCTAGATCTTACAGAAAAAAATAGTCCTAAACTGTGTAAAATGGAGGTAGAATATCTACATAGCTAACTCCATCTATATTGCAGTATAGTCGTCTGTTTTGGATATTAGTTGATCATATGCTTTTCTTAGCTATCCTGGGGTAACAGTTTGAAATTTGGACTAAATAATTAAAAGACGCTGTAGGAGAAGAATCATAGAGAGGAATTGGAAAAAAAAAAGGTATTGAAATAGTCAAACAATGCTCTATGCTTGAATGCATTTGACTGAGCATTTTAAGCCCCTGTAAATATTATTGTGATATCTTCTAAAATTCAAACTTAAATATAATCGTAACTACTATGCCTGCAGGAGAGCTTGTTTGGGGCAGATTGGAGGAATATTAAAGGAACTGGATTAGCAACTGGCAGCAGTAGCAGGCAGCCTTCTCGAAAGCAATTTGTAGAATCAACAGGCCTGAGTGATTCTAAAAGCACTGAGGCTTCCACCAACATGTCCATGGATGAGCTTTGTGGTGTTGATTCTGCTCCCTCAACTTCGAGAGCAGTAGAGGTAATCGTTTTCTCATGTGCTGCTGTAAATTCATATTGTTTGATATTTTTGTTGGCTCAGAAAAAGCTGGCTCATATATATGAATATGTTAGTCCGCTTTTCTCAAAACCTGAATTTCTTGTTTTATCAAAGAAGTCAAGGACCGAGAAAAAGTTGATAGTCAATGAGAGGATCTATTATGGAGAAAAAGGGAGGATATGCATTCATACATGAAAATTATATTGGAACAAGAATAATCTTGGATTATTTTTTTTCACCGAAAATGGGAACAGGTTTCTTTGGTATGATAAGATTTACCAATTCCAATAGACCTTAGAAGTGATGTTATCGCCATGGATGCAGATGATGGATTATCCAAGACATCCGACAGCAGCATCTTCTGCTTTGGTAGAATTAACTACTCGGCTTGATTTCTTCAAGGAAAGGCGTTCTCAACTGATGGAACAGCTCCACAACCTTGACTTGAACTATGGCACAGCATCGTCACAAGATTTTGTTTATAGACCATCATCCCCACCCTGGAACTGACAAAAGATGATGCTTGCCGGTGGGTCATATTGTACATTCTTTCAGGATTTGCATATAGTTAATTGTATCTTGTGAACTCTTGTTTCAATTCCAATATTCTTTCTCCTTTTTATTATCTTCTTTTTTACATTCTTCTAGTTAGAACATGATTGGATTCTAATCATGAAGTTTCCATTTCCCCGTAGCAGTGTTGTGCCTTTTGTCACAAATATTGTAAACAAAAAATCTTGAGTGTTACCTGTTGTGTCAATAGTTTAGTAGGTGATGTGTACTGAACATTATATTTTGGAAGAGAGACCTTTGTTTTTCCCCTTTTGAGAAATCTACCTTGTATTTACTAAACAAGAATCTTCCTGTGTATATTGATTGGACATGAACGAGTGAATGAATGAATGATTGGAATTTGATGGGTGTATTTAAAGGCAAATTTTGAGGATGTAATATGCTCTTTACATTTCAAATTCAAGGGACATGTATTATTTATTCTAATTCATCCAGTTTGCTGACGTAAAAGCTGGATTGTTTAGTGCAGTTGCACCAACTGATGTCGAGTCGAGACCGAGTGCAATTGATCGGTTAAATAACCAGACAAGGATATCAGTTGAGACTTGCAAACTTGTAAGGTGAAACAAGGAGATCTATCAAATTGGATGTACTAATGTCAGACCTTTAAAATGACGAAGGCCCATCATTAATTATCCTGAACAAGTGGATCCTCGACTTTTCCTAATACCGTAGCCGCAGAATGGTTGGCGTTATCTATTGTTTCCAAGTTACATCCGAATAGGGACAGAAACGTTTCTCTAAATTATAACAATTGTCATTTTTCTTTTAATCTTTTTTACTCTGTTTGGCTGCTCAGAAAACGGATTTTGTCTATATTTCTTTTAATGATATAAGAAATTCCCACTTAATAAGTAATAAAAACAAAGAATTTCCTCAATTAGAAATTATTTTCTGTTTAAAGGATTCTTAATTTCGTAGTAAATATTTTGTAATTTGGTTTATTGATAAAGTTGGAAACTTAAAATAGAAGAAAAATGAAAGGTAGGTTTGGTCATATTAAATGTTAGTAGCGCTTTTTTTTTGGATGAAAACTGTTTTTCTTGGGGGGTTCACACTGGCACAATGTAGAGAAAATTATTGATATTAATTTCTGTTTCTGGTTGTAAAATCATTATATCCTACCATACCTGGACCTGGAGCGTGTATGTTGAACAAAAAATGGGAGTATATGTGTTATTTTTTTTTTTTTTGGTTGACTTCCATTTTGCTGGTTATTATATTTATTTTGTCTAAATTCTTAGGAATCTCCTGATACCATACAGAATGCACCTTTGGAAGTTACAGTCTGGGCAATCCTTACTACATTTTGGGTAGCTAAGCAAATGTGAAATGGAGAGGTTGGAATTGGCAGAGAACAAGAACATGATTACAGCAAGCAATCAGCGACAACACAGACGATTATCGTCCTAGAGTAGAACTACGGCATGTGGATTTCAGCTGAGTAATTTTCTTGTACTACATGCTCAAGGTACAGCTGGATCATAGGCTTAAATGCTTGCAAAATATTGTATGATCTATACATGCCATTGATAGGGTACCTGTGGAGCCTGCATTTTGTAGACAGATATTTATTTTTATCTGCTTGTTAAATATATAATGGAACATGTGAGGCAATCTTATATTGATTGATGATAAAAAATATGAATGGCTTATAATAAGGAGAGTAACTCAATTTAAATGACTTAAATCATTTTATATTATAAAGTCTAACTTATTATAAATTCAATACCTAATATTTTGACTATATTTTGACTTTACCTTCACTTGACTCTTAGGGTCAAGATAATTTGACATAATATCAGAGTTAGATTCAAATTCGTTACACTTAGAACACCTGGGCTATGTTCCCATATCGCTCGGGCATAGGCTATAAAAAATACTGTCAAGTGTCAATTGTCTTAACCCAATTACTTTATCCAGTTGCCATTTGAGATGACCTATTTTTCCATATGACTCGAGTAACGATTCCAATGATTCTCGTATTTGATTCTAGTATTTCAAGTGTCTTCTCTACTGTCAGTCAAAGGGCACTTCAAGAAGAGTTAGTCGATTTGGTCTTCAAATATGTGAGTTATATAATTTAATATAACATTTCATTCTTATTAATTATTTATTGTTACATTGTATACTGCATCATATCATAAGAGCATAATAAATGTGATTGTGATTGTTTGCATTCATGTAATGAATGTTGGTGCCATGATTGATATGATGAGTTATAACTGACATAACAGTAGAGGCTCGCTTATCGCTCGGCGCTGCTTGACTTAGGTCGTGATGACGAAACCCTATGAATTAGACCTAAGAGACAGTACTTGGAATCAGAGAGTCGTGTACGGATATTGGAGTTCCCAGATTGAAGTTTAGGGTGGTTCATGTGAACTAATTCTCATCCTTAGATGATTTAATGATTTGTGTGATTCTATGATTTGATGAATGGTACCTTGAGGGATATACTGATTGATTAGTGATGATGTGATGATTGGGCATACTATGTGTGATAATATTCCATCATATTTAATTAAGAATTACTGTAGAGTATTTATACAAAATAGAGTTAAAGAATACTAAACTAAATAGGCTAACTGAATAACAAACTGATTAACAAACTAACAAACTAAGCTAAATAAAGCTTATAATTAATTAACTAAGACCTATACTTGTTAACACTCCCCCTCAAGATGAACCATACATATTGTATAAGTTCATCTTGCTCAAGAGATAACAAAATCTTGTAGGATGCAATCCCTTTGTAAACACATTTGCAATTTGTTCTTGAGTATTCAAGTAACTGAGTGAAACTAGTCCTAAAAGCACTTTTTCTCTAATAAAATGACAGTCCAGTTCTATGTGCTTCGTTCTCTCATGATGAACTGGATTTTTTGCTATTTGTATCGCGGATTGGTTGTCACAAAACACTTCAACAGACTGGTTGTGTGGCTGTCCAAGAACATTTAGCAAGGAAAGAAGCCACATTACCTCGCATATTGCAGAAGCAAGCGACCTGTACTCTGCTTCAGCGGAACTCCTGGCTACAACTGATTGCTTTTTCGATTTCCAGCTGACTAAGGAACTTCCAAGGAACACACAAAAACCAGTTAAAGACCTTCTTGTATCTATACAACCCGCCCAACCGCTATCCGTATAAACTTTGAGCTTCAATTCTGAGGTAGCAGAAAACAAGACACCTTGTGCTGGAGCTTTCTTCACATATTTAAGTATCTTAAACGCATCTTGCAAATGACTGTATGAAGGCTTATCCATAAACTATAAAAGCACGTGTATTGCATAGGAGATATCAGACATTGTCAAGGTCAAATATAACAACTTCCCTATAAGCTGTCTATAGTACATGGGATCTTCAAGTAATTGTTGTTCTGTATGAGCAAGCTTGTGTCCAGGCTCAACAGGAACATTATTAGGCTTTACACCCAAATAACCATACTCTTCAAGTAAATCAAGGGCAAATTTCCTTTGACAGACAGAAATTCCTTGCCTTGACCTTGCTAACTCAAGTCCTAGGAAGTATTTCAAGTCACCACGATCCTTAAGCTTGAATTCTGAATTCAGATCAAGTTTCAACTGTTGTAATAATTTCATATTATCTCTTGCTATAGCAATGTCATCCACGTAAACCAATAAAGCCATAAAACCCTCATCATTGCTTCTAACAAACAAGGAATAATCTGATTTCAATTGAACAAAACCCAACTTCAACAAGAATTCTGTCAACTTCAAATTCCATTGCCTCGAGGCTTGTTTAAGCCCATACAAAGACTTTGTAACTTACATACTAACCTGTTACTACTTTTGCTTCCTGAACTTACATTACTACTATCTTTACTCTGTCTTTATTATCAGATTCACTACAAACCTCCCCCTGAATATGATAACCTTGTGGCAAATCCATGTAAACATTTTCAAATAAATCTCCATATAGAAAAGTGTTGCTAACATCTAACTGAGCGAGATGCCACCCATGAATGGCAGCAAGTGACAAGAAAATTCTTATGGTTGTATGCTTAACCACAGGACTAAATGTCTCTTGATAATCAAAACCAACCTTTTGATTGTAACCCTTCGCTACCAACCGAGCTTTATACTTGTCAATCGTCCCATTTGAATGCAACTTGGTCTTATACACCCATTTACACCCAATTGGTGTTTTCCAGCCGGTAATGACACAACTGACCAAGTGTAATTTGCTTCCAAGGTTGCTAGTTTAAGTTGCATGGCTTTTCTCCAATGATCAAATTCACATGCTTGGTTATAGGTAGTAGGATCTGATATAGTAGATAGGGTGAGGACAAAGTTTCTATAATTTGGTGACAAAATTTGGTAAGACAAATGGTTTTGAATAGGGTGGGCTGTGACAGAAGAGATAGTAGATGATGGGTGTTTTTGTGTTTTTTTAAGTTGTGTAATATTGTTGAAGATATTGGGGTGGTTTTGTAGCTCTAGAACTCTTTTTAGGTGGAGGTAAATGATTTTGTTCAAAATTGGGTAAAGGAGTGGCTTGGTTAGTTTGTGATAAATCATCATTGATTGTAAAGGTTTCAAGTTCAGGTTCAGTATGTTGTATAGGATAATGTGTGTCATTCAAATGAGTGAGTGGAGTTGTGTTACTTGTATGTGTTTCAACTGGAGTAAAACCATTAGAACTAACAGAAGGTTGGGCACACGGAGTTGAAAGTTGAAAAGGAACTGACAGATTATTATGAGAAACATGACTAGGTAAGACCAAAACAGAATTATCTGTGTTTGAATGATGCACATATGCAAAGACAAATTGATCTTCATAAAACTCAACATCTCTAGAGACTAAGGTAGTCTTATTCTCTATGTCATATAATTTGTACCCTTTCACATGTGAGGGATACCCCAAAAATATGCACTTTCTTGATCGTGGATCAAATTTTTTTCGATGAGGAACATTGTTTGTTGCAAAGGCTAGACAACCAAAGATTTTGAGGTGTTTATAAGTTGGTTTTTCAAAAAATAACATCTCATAAGGTGACTTATTCTTGAGTATGAGTGTAGGAGTTCGATTAATGAGATAAACGGCTGTTAAGACAGCATCTCCCTAAAATTTTATGGGTAGGTTGGCATGAAACAATAAAGCTCTGGCAGTGTTTAGAATGTGTTGATGTCATCGCTCTACAACTCCATTTTGTTGTGGAGTGTAAGGACAACTTGTTTGGTGTATAATACCTTTCGAATTGTAAAATGAATTCAAGGAAAACTCCATGCCATTATCTGTTCTAATGATTTGAATACTAACATGGAATTGGTTTGAAACATATTGATAAAACTGAGGTAGCAAAAAGGACACATCAGATTTATTTTTCATCAAAAACACCCATACACACTTTGAATAGTCATCTACCAAGGTAAGAAAATAATGGTTGCCATTCAGATCTGGTACAGAATATGGTCCCCAAACATCTGCGTGCAATAATTCAAACACTGTTTTGGTTTTATTCATATATACAGGAAAGGAAGCTCTCTTTTGTTTAGCTTTAGGACACATATGACAAAAAGATGCACCATGGAGATTTACATCAGGAAATATTGAAGAAATTTTTATTACAGGGATATGACCCAAATGAAAATGCCAAGTATCAAGAGACACAGTGCAAACATGACTAGAAGACTGCGTATTTGTGTTGACAGAATGACTAGAGAAATCAGACTTGAGAAAGAAAAGGCCATCCTTCAGTTTAGCTAGCCCAATCGTCATCCACGACGAGCGGACTTGAATGAAACAGTGATTAGAAACGAAAACAAGACAGAATTGAGGGTTAAGCATCAATTTACTAACTGAAACTAAATTGAAACTAAAAGAAGGAACATGTAGAACATTATATAAAACGAGACTAGGATTTAGAGTCACCGTTCCAATGTGAGTAACCCTTACTTTCATTCCATTAGGTAGTTGAACAAAATGATTTTCTACAGATACATAGGAATCAAAATGCGACACAGAAGACACAATATGGTCAGTAGCTCCAGTATCAACAATCCAAGGCATATGAAGAAATTTTTGTTGTAAAAGGTTTTGGTATTTAATGAAATTAATGGTTGAAAAAATTGAAGGATAGTTACCTGCGAAGTTGGTTAAATGTGTGGCAGGAGCATGAACATCACTGCAAACTTGATCATTGAGCAAGACCATGAGTTTTTAAATTTGATCCTTGGACAAATTGATGTCTCCTAAAGACACAAGAGCACCTGGAGCTGCATGAGTTGAATCTGGAAGAGTATGAATTAGCTTAGTTATTGCAACTTGATTTACCAATTTAGTGTTAGCATTACTAAACTGGCCATGAGCATTGTTGCCTTGAAACTGATTCTTAGACCTCGTGAACTTAAAGTCTGATGGAAAGCCAATCAATCTATAGCACTCCTTTTTTACATGTCTTGGTTTGCCACAATGAAAACACACTAAATTTGATTGTGTTTTCTTCACTGCCATTACAGCACTATCAGAAAACGATTGTGTTTGCAGATACAACGACTTCTATGTTTCTTCTCTTAGAACCATATTATATACTTGGTCTAAAGAAGGAAAAGGATTCATCAAGATTATTTGCGACCTAATGGTTTGAAAAGACTAATTTAGGCCATTGAGAAACTTGAAAACATCATCCTTCTGAGCATTCTGAACAAACTTCTGGAAACACTCATCTTTATATTTTCCACACGAACAATGAGGAAGAGGCCTGAGGCTTCTGAGTTCCTCCCAAATTCCATTCAATTTCGTGAAATAAGTGTCAACAGTCTTCGATCCTTGAGAAATTGCACATAACAAGTTTTGAAGATTACAAATCCGAGAGTCATCTGGTTGAGAGCATCTGAGATTGAGTTTTTGCCAAATCTTACTTGCTTCTTCAATATAGAAGACAGTGGAAGCGATTGAGGGAGAAATCGACTTAAGTAGCCAAGCAATGAGTAGATTGTTACATCTTATCCAAGGCAAATACAAATTGCTTTCTGGAAGAGGTTTCGGAATTGAGCAGTCTAAAAAACCTTGTTTATTGCGAATTGAAACAGCGAGGAGGAAGGATCTCTTCGATGATGAAAAATTCGAAGAGGTTAACTCAGGCGTAACTATCACCGAACCGTGATTCTCTGAATGATGAAGATAATAAGGTGAGGTTGAATCCTCAGCTGGATTGAGAGTTAAATCCACCACAGTTGAACTGATAAGAAAACCCTAATTATCTTGAACAAAGAACGAAGGGAATTCTCACAAAAGCTCTGATACTATGTGATAATATTCCATCATATTTAATTAAGAATTACTGTAGAGTATTTATACAAAACAGAGTTAAAGAATACTAAACTAATTAGGCTAACAGAATAACAAACTGATTAACAAACTAAGCTAAATAAAACTTATAATTAATTAACTAAGACCTATACTTGTTAACATTATGTTTGCATAATTAAATGTATGTGAGCGATATGTTATATTATTCTATATAACTCATTAAGTCGAACGCTCACTCATATTTAACTCTCTCTTTTCTTCATTTTGCATTTGAACATCAAAAGTTGGATTGTTGTTGAGTTAATCCTGCCATTTATTCCTCCGACAAAAAAGGTCTTGTATTTAGTTAATGTAATTATTTTTATACTCGTTTTGTAAATTATTTTAGAACTTCACATGATTATTTTTTATTGGTCTCATTATTTGTATTTTATTTCTTGAAAGATTGATGTTTTGTTAAGTATAAACATTATTTTGATAATGATATTGATTGGATATAACTGTCATATTTTGGTTAACAGGTGGGTCATAATCCTTATTTTATTATAGTTATAACTGTCATATTTCAGATTTGTCTTGTAATGAGGTGTCAGACTTATTACAGGTTTTGGAAGCCTTATACTTTTCCTTTTTCTAGTGTTGGTCATGTGCCCTTGGGTTCGAGGCATGACAAAGATGATATCAGAGTAATGGTCTTGCGACCTGTGAAATGTTCAAAGTTATAGAAGTCCTTGTCGGTTTGACTTTTTGTAATATGCAGATCATATGATTTCTTCTCATCTTGTCGAGTATATTTTGCTTCTAAATTTTGTATTATCTGTAAATTTGCTATTTAGCATGATTATCTTAGCATTAATAAGGGTATAATGTGATTTTTCAGTAAAACATATTTGGTAACTTAGCAGTCGTATGTTGGTGATAATAAGGATCTAAAAATAAATTGGTATATTGACGTAATAAAAGCATTATTAGATTTTTCTTATTTAGAGAAAAGATGATTTAAAAAATTATTTTAATTCATAAAATTATGTAAAGGTCTACGAGCATAAAGATTATGTAAGAGATAATTGTGAAGTTTTATAGATTTTTGAAATATTTTTTAATAAAGCTCTTAGAGCAGTAGTGTAGTCGCCTATGAAAGTATGAATACTTGGTAAATATCATTTCAATTTGAGGAAATTAGATTCTCTAGGTCAATGAGTTAGTTTGAAAATTTTGAGGATGAATTTTCTGAAAGGAAAGAATTGTAACACCTTGAATTTTAATTTATTTTAAAAAATATATTTTATTAAAAAATAATAATTATGTTTAGAGTATTTAATTAAAATAATAAATATTAAAATATTTTATGGTAATTAAAATAATGAATATTAAAATATTTTACGGGGCTATATTATTTTAAAATTAAAGTCCAAAGAATTTTTCATATTTGTTTAATAAAACGTTTAATTAATTATAAATAATGGTGTTTGTAAAAAATATTTTAAGGGTTAATTTTAATTTTTAAAAGTTTATAAATTATTTAATTATTTTGAAAATGAATATTCTAAAGATATTCCTAGATTTTTAAAATTTATTATTATTATTATTATTATTATTATTATTATAGACAGAATTGGAGGGGAAGCAACTAATCAAAATAGAGAGAGAGAGAGAGATGCCTAGTCCCATAAGAAGAAGAGGAGCCAGCGATCTCAAAGGGACCAAGGAGGCCCAAGGCAGTAAGCGATGGCGGAAGACGCGTCGGCTAAAGTTTCATCGGTCGAATGCTCATCAGGTTAATTTAGTTGATTCTGAAAGTGTTTTTCGATGATTCTCCCTCTATTGGACTCTCCTCGTTCAAGCTTTCTAACGGTACTCAGTTTGCCATTAATGGTGACTGGAGTCCGAATGAAAAAAATGAGAAATCTGAATTTTTTTCAACAACTGAAAGTAAGTAGGTTCTAATATAGAAATGATGATATTAAAATGAATGTGTCATGTTAAAATAATAGAAATAAAATGAGAGTAGTATTATTTGAGAATAAAATAAGAAAATAAAAATAAAAATAGTTTTGATACGAGAAATGAAGACTTAATTAGAAAGATTGAGTGCATCATAACAGGGAGAGAGAAATAAATAAATGGATAAATCTAAACTAACTTGAAATATAATAATATAATATAATCTAAATATATTATAATTATCAAAAAATATTATCTAAAATCTTTTAGAGTGAAAATAAAAATTATATAACTGACTTTAATTAATTTTGAACTCTTGCTCTCAAAAGTTAAAAAAAAGAAAATTCTAATTTTGGCCATTAAACTAATAGTTTAAAGATCAATTATTTGCTTTATAATTTATAAATTTTTAATATAAAAAAATAATTAAATTTTTAGAACTATATAATTATAATTAATTATATTATAGAATATATATAACGAGTTAGAACTAAGTGATTCAAGCTTGACTATAATTTTTTTTTTTTTAACTATATATAAGTACATACTTTTTCTAATCACCATTTTATTTATAAAATTTTTATATTTTGATGTAAGTATTATTAATTTTTAAATTTATAAAAAATAGATAATTAATAAAATATTTAATATAAAAATTTAAGAATTTTTTAATTTTTAATTTTTATCATAATTTTATTTAAATAAATATAGTAAAGAAAAATAATAAATAAATATTAAAAGCTATTAAGTTAAGTAATAATATATTTTAATTATATTCATTTTCATTATTCTTTTATAACTCCCTTCTTTTTTATTAAATATTGTGATTGATATTCATGAAAACAATGGTTATATATTATTTATAAAAAAATATACTATAATTTTATATTAATGTTATATATTATTATTTTATATGACAATGGTTATAAAATTATAGGACTAATTGTCATAAAATTTTCCCCCTTTTAGTATTTATTCAATCAAGCTATTCATAAGGACTTATTTCTTGTTAATGCAAATCAATCAACCAATGTATTATTAAAGTATGATTTTAAAATAAAATTGAAAAATTTCCCAAAATTATTTATTTAATTTTTATCTAATTTTCTTGAATTTTAAATTTTAATAAAAATTATTAGGATAAAAATTAATTTCTTTTATTTTACTTTTTAAATACATATATATACAAAAACTAATATAATATGAATTTATTTAAAAAATAAAATAAGAAAAATAGAATATTCATTCAACATTAATATTATATAACAGAAAAATCATTCAACATTAAAATATTTTCTGTTATTTTCATATTCAAGTTGATATTTATATGATTTGTTAAAAGAAAAGTGGAAAAAAACGTGTCCAACAAGATTTTGTTAAAAATAGAAGTTCGTAAATGAAATTTGATCGGACGATTAACAACAGCCTGAAATGCTAGGAATTTATGGCCGTCCGATTAAAGAGAAAACATTTTTAACGGTTATAATGGTTTCTAAGGGTAGCCCTACAAATATAGCACTTGACTAGGGAAAAGGAGCAAAGAGTCACGGTTGAGTAGGCGCTAAGTCGTTACCGAAGCTTATTTCCTTATCAGAGCGTGGCCCCCACTCACAAGTCAGATCACTTCTATATTCACTCTCTACCCTGGCGCGTGCATGCACAAACAAAAAAATAAAATAAAATAAAATAAAAGCCATAGATGATGATGATGACTCAATACAGTATATAATATAATATACAATTCATTCAAAGTACTTTATGTCAATATAATATATAATTACACATAACTAAACAATTATATTTAATAGTAAATTTAAATAAAATTTTGATATAATAAGGTTTTATTAGATTAATCCACAGTCACATGTATGATAAACTCAATATATATATATATATATATATATATATATATATATATATATATATATATATATATATATATATATATATATATTTTTTTTTGGTTTTAATTTATTGAGTTGT
>CANXYC011725420.1:0-11538 GCA_948193065.1 Aleurites moluccanus
AGCATTTTCATAATTAATTGGGTTATATTTGATTGTTGCATATCATTTAGGTTGTCATTTGGGTTCTACGCGGTACTGGTCGCTTATGCATCACCCGTACCCTAGGACCGTCACGACTTCCGAGATAGGTCGTGACAATAACACTAAACCCATTTATTCCAACCTAAATAATATCTATTTAATAAATAAAATCCAACAAATAAATCCTTACCTCAAATGGATTACAATGGCAGAATTTATTCTTCACTGCCTCAAAATATTCCCAGCTCTATCCACAGGCTTAAGACGAAATAATATAGTCACAGAATATCTCTAAGGATTTTCACGAATTTTTCTCCAGAAATTTTGATGGAGAAATCATGAAATCTGAAGAAAATAAGAAAACTGTGCTTCGGGTCATTTGGAGAAAAAGACGAGCACGATAGAACAGAGAAAAATAAATAATAGGTTTAAGTGTTTTTAATTCCTTAGTTACTGCCTCTTAAATATAGGCTACTATCTCAGTAACAAAATTAATTAAATTTCGCTCTGCCATTTCAGATCCGTTATTCTAGCTCACGAGTGCCAACTCGCGATTCACCAGCTCGCCAATGCTTCTTCGCATTGCCGGCTCGCCATTCCAGTTCGCATAAGCCAGCTCGCATATGCTTCTTCACCAAACCTAGTTCGCAGTTCCCAGTTCGCAATTCCTCTTCGCCTTTCCTCTTCGCCATTTCCTCTTCGCTATTTCCTCTTCGCATTTCCCTCTTCGCATTTCCTCTTCTCCATTTCCTCTTCGCATTTCCCCTTCGCAATGTCGGCTCGCCATTGCCTCTTCGCAATGCCGGCTCGCCACTTCCTCCTCGCATTTTCCACTTCGCATTCTCGCTTCGCCTTTTCCACTTCCCAAGTCCAGCTCGGCAATGCCAGCTCGCCTGGCCAGCTGGGAAACTACTTAACCCAATTTACGCAAATTCGCTACTGACTTGTAAATTTCTAACTTTCAGCACTTAGAATATTTTACAAATTTAGGAACTCAATCTATCAATCAATATTCTACACTGAAATTTTCCATTCTCATTTACAATCATTATTCAAAATAAATAAATAAGTAAAAAATCATACTTATTGCAAAATAATTTAATTCAGCCAATTAAAATTTAAAATTATACACACACATGTATTCGAAAATGACACATGAAAATGGTAGGTGTTACATGAATTGTAACCTTCCAAAAAAACCCCTAATCTCCTTTTCAATCTTTGGAACTGATATTTCTAAAATGGATTTTGATTTTGCGGGATCAACCTCTATACCCCTCTTACTAACAATGTTACCTAAAACACCAGGAGATACACCAAAAAGGCATTTAGCACAATCCAACTTTAAATTGTATTGACAAAGTTTAAGGAAGAATCACCTCAATGCTCCTAAATGATCATCAGCTTTTAGAGATTTTATAACCATATCATCCACTTATACTTCAATAACTTTATGCATCATATTGTGGAAAAGAATGGTTGTCATCCTTTGGTAGGTTGCCCCAGTGATCTTTAGCCTAAAAGGCATAACCTTATAACAATAGGATGTGCAATTCTGTCACAAACACTATTTTTTCCATGTCGGGAGGGTACACCTGGATCTGGTTATATCCCGCATACAGATCAATCAAAGAGACCATTTCAGATTCTGCCATATGATCAACCAACAAGTCGATGTGAAGTAAAGTGAGATCATCCTTTAGCAAGCCTTGTCCAAATCTCTGTAGTCCACACTTATCCTTTCCTTTCCATCCTTCTGGGTACATGCACTATTTTAGCTAACCACGAGGGGTAAGTAATAGGCTCGATAAAACCATTCTTCAACAACTTGGCAACTTCTTGAGAGACTATTTTACCTTTAACCTCCACAAGTTCTGCTTTATAGGCTTTATATTCTCCAGGGTTGGAATCTTATGTACTGTTATACTTAGATCAATACTCCTCATATGCTTGGGTCCTTAAGCAAAGCCATCTAAGAATTCCTAAACTATTTTGAATAAAGAAGCCTTGCAAAATGATGATGCCATGTATGTAATTTTTAGTTCATTATTTGTGCCAAAGTTAATTGATTCTTTTTTTCCTTTTTTTCTTTTTTTTTTCTTTTCTTTTTTTTCATTTTTTTTTCATTTTTTTTTTCATTTTCCATCATTTTTTTCACATTTTTTTCACTCAAATTGGATCAAACAATTAAAATGAAAAGGAAGATATAACAAGAATTCAAACTTTTATTATGAAAAAGAGTACCATCATCCATGTTTACATCAAAATTATAAGAAAGACCAAAAAGGTCGATTACAGGCTCGAAAAAGGAAATGAACTCTAACTTAACTCATGACTCAACTTAGACTCATACTTGGACTTAGACTCTGATTTGAATTCAATCTTAGACAGGTCAGATTAATTGGGCTTGATTTCCTCCATAAACTATGCTAATTTGGTCTTTGGTTGGTTGATGAGGTGGGGTCTATTTCCACTTACTTTTCTTCTAATCTAAATCTTCAGACCTGAAAGGATTGAAAACGTTTCGTAGGTAAATGGGGGCTTCGGATATCAGACTAGGGAGAAGGATATCTCCAATGTCAATGAGATCTTGGATTCTATGTCTTAAGTTCTTGCACACATTTGTTTTATGCCCAACACTTTGATGATAATCACATCGTATTCCAGCTTTTAGGCAAAGGGTTAGGAGGTGCCTTTGATTCTAAAGGTGTGACCAGTTTAGATTCCGAAGCCTTCTTGTAAATGAAGCTCAGGGGCATACCCAAATCCGTGAATTTCCTTTTCAAAGACTGACTTTTCTGTTTGGTAGAGGTAATGGAAGTGAAGGTATTATTCTCCTTATATCTTTTCTCCATTATGCGGCCTTGTTCTAACATAACAGTATTGTGTTTCAAAGACTTTTCCATGGGTGACTGGGTGAAGGTTTCCTTACTTTGAAAAGGATTCAAGGAAAAGGAAGGGTTGGTGTTGGTCAGGTTAACTTGAGGTCTATTTGAAGATCTTGGATTAGCTGGTTTGGGCCCGGTCTGATTCATGAATTTTATGTCATCAATTTGGGAATTCAAGGCTTTGGTCATATAGGCCAGTGCATTGTAGAAGCTGGTTTATTGAACGGTCAGGACTTTGGAAAAGTCAGCATGTTGAGCGATCAATCTTTCATTAAAGATGGCTTGTTGAGCGATTAAGGCTTCGTTGAAGCAGATTTGTTGAGCACTAAGGGTGGAATTGAGCTTGGCTTCAAAATTCTCCTTTTACCTTTTGATGAGGGTGGTGAGAAGTGTGTCCATGGCATCCATATTGGTTGGGTTGGCAATTGGTACCTTTTAAAGATAAGGAAAAGGATCAGTGCATGGAAAAGAAAATCAAACTCTATTCTAAGTTTTTAGGGGAAAGAAAAATATAACTCTGTTCTAGGTTTATTGGGAAAAAGACACCTAACTCTGTTCTAGATTTATTGGGAAAATGACACCTAACTTTGTTCTAGGCTTTAGGAAAAGCTATGCATTGTGAATTCCTAGGAAATTGATTCTTAAAATAAGGTGGCCAAAGTTATTTGGATTTTACGATTTTGGGATTTACTCTAAAGCACAGAGGTCAAAGGGTAATTGGGCTTTGAGAGATCTTATTGCCAACTGAGTTTAGACTTTGGAGAGATCTTGGTGCCAATTGGGTTTAGGCTTTGGAGAGATAATGGTGCCAAATGGTTTTGGGCTTTAGGTAGTGGTGATGGTGTCAACTGTGTTTGGGCTTTGGAGAGATCTTGGTGCCAACTGGGTTCATTTGAGTGAGAGGTGTTTGAGGCTAATGGGACTTACTTCCATTTAGGTGAGATTTGTTTTAGGTTTATATGGGTGAGAGTTGTTTGAAGCTAATAGGCCTTAGGTCCATTTGGGTGAGTGTTGTTTAAGGTTAATGGGCCTTGGGTCCATTTGGGCGAGTGTTGTTTGAGGCTAATAGGCCTTGGGTCCATTTGGGTTGACTCTCAACTAGTTTAAGGTACAACCTAGACTTATTAAAAATGGAATGCATGCTTTATGAATCATGAATGCATGTGTATGAAGAAAATTGGTTCATGATGACATCTTAACATTATTATAGTTCATGGGCCCTAAAGTGCAAGGTCTAATATTCATTATATGAAGGCTAAGTGATTTGGTTTAAGGGTACCCGTCACACTAGAGCAGTGATATACCTAACCACATATGAAACAATAAGTTTCACGTGGGTCCTATAGTACTACTACTCGTTACACTCCAAAAGAACTAAAGATTCGTCGCGGGGTGGATGCTTTCACTATCTCCCAACATACTCAAAGAGAGTCGTCAAATCAATGATACTTACTATCCAAATGATGAATTTCGTAACTGGTTATGTAGTGATGCATGAAAAATCTAAGTCAAACTAAAAGCCAAATAAAAAAGTCATTTTTGAAAAAAGATTTTCAACCAATTGGTAGTCCTTTTTAACTTTTAAAAAAAAGTTTATCCCCGTGGAGTCACCAGCTGTGAGGCCTTGCCCGAGCACCGCATCCTAGCCAACTAAATGGAATCGGGAATACTTATTTTGGAATGATTTTTCACTGATTGAGATGACCCTAGAGCCTTTTATATGAAAATGATTTTGAATTTTGAAGTCGCCACCTTAAGTTATTTTTATTAGGAAAATTTGAGGTAAAAACCCATTTTTGATTCCAATCTTATCCCAAAGGAAAAAAATAAACTAGTCTTTGAAACCAAAGAGAACTCGAGGACTAGGTTTTCAGTTGAACTTGGCTTCTAATTTGAACCTTGATTTAAAATATTTTTTGAATGAACAATTTAAAGAATGACATATATAAATGAAATGACATATAAGATGAATACATAAAGAAATAAAGCAATAAAATAAAGCAATAAAAGAGAGTGATAAATTAAATTAGTACAATTCAAAAATCCAAAATAAGGAATATCAACTCTAGCCCTTATAGGTTCTAGGTTGATCATACATTCCCTAAAGATCTAAGCTAAAATAAAGAAAAATACATCCAATAAACAAAATGAGAATTGAATAAACAAAGTAAAAGGAAAAAAATGGTTTTTTTAAACATTTTTAGATTTGAAACTTTTATACAGTTTGCCTGCGTATCCAGTTGAATGGAAACCAAAACTCAAGCAATTCTTCCTTCTTATGAAGGAGAGTAGATTTTATGCCCGATTTATCATGTTTTAGTTCTTTATTTTGATTCTCTATCAAACTAAAGAAAGGTAGAAGATGAGTAGTTTATTTTGATGCTCTATCAAAATAAGAAAAGAAGAAGGAGTTTATGGTTTGATAACTTTTGTCTTGATCTTTGGGGAGGCGGCGGACGAAGTGCTCTTCCGGATCGGAGTTTCACTTTAAATCAATCGAAGCATGGGGAGATGGTTGAACTGCCTTTTACCTGACAATTTAAAAAGAAAAGAAAATAAACGGATAAAGCAATTTTATGTTAAATAAATTTTGAGGCTCTACACGCCTCAGATTTGATCTTTCTTCAACTCAAAGAGAGCTAAAGAAATAAGAAAGAATAGGTATATGAGGGAGAAGAGAGTGAAATCAAATAGTGAAAACTCAAACTAGATGATTTTCTGTGTGCTTGAAAGGTGGGAGGAGGCTTTCTATTTATAATAGAAACTTGGGGGGTCTTATTTCATCATTTTTCGATATGGGATTTAGTGAAAAAGTGCAAAGTACGGAGCTATCACCGGAAAGAAGGAAGAGTGCCACCGGAGGGGGGGGGGGGGGTGTGGCGGTGCCACCAGGGCTTTTGGTGGCACAGGGTGTAAAGGAGGGCAGCAACACATAAATGGGTTGGCGGCACTGCCAAAGGGGAGCGGCGGCACCGCCCAAGGGGTTGGCGACATAGCCCTTTAAGGAGGGCGGCAACACATAATAGGTCAGTGGCACCGCCCCTTAAGAAGGGTGGCAACAAAGGTTCGGACCCGTTCTGATGTTTTCTGAGTTCGTCTGTGAATAGCTTAGGCTCTAGTGCTTGGCACAAGTTCAAGGGGTATAAAAAATCAGTGTTCACAGTTATTATGTTAGATTGTAATCCTTTTAGAACTCCATAATATTCTAGATGGTTTCTAATTATTAAGATGGATTATTTTGGGGTTGTCACTTATTCATTTTGGATAGAGAATCTCATTTGCCTTTGATCTATTGTGAACAAGTGAATATATTTTGGATGATTTTATTACATGTTGATATGATAGGTTGATGATGATTTTGATTATGGTTGAGAATGGTTATAGATGTTATCATGTTGTTTGCCATAGGTTATGTTTAGGGGTTCTACGGGTCTTTGGTGGCTTTAAACCTATCTATGTCCTAGAACCGTCACATCTCTAGTTTTGGCATATAACACTAATGATAACAGTTTTTAATGAAAATTGCATATTTTTTATGCTTAATAAAGATAAAGAAGCATCAGAAGTAGAGAACTCAGAGGAGGTTAAAATGCTAACTCTTAGAGGAGCTTGATGGTTCAAATTTCAATGAACCTTAAAAAACATTAACGTTAAAGAAGTATTTGATGGAAGGTAATTTACCATAACTTTAATTTTATTATTTCTAGGAATTTTTATGACTTTTGATTAATTTTTAGAATTTACTTTTCATGTGTTAATTATTATTTGAGTAAATTACTATTTAGTCCCCTGAGTTTAATATAATTAATACTTTCATTCTTCTATTTTAAGAAACTAATTAGTTAATCCCTAACGTTTTACTTTGTTACACATATTAGTCATTTCGTCATTTTTATCATTAAAAAAATATGAAAAGACTTAAATACTTCTCATTTTCCCTTAAATTTTCTCCTTTCTACTACCCACCTTTGCCCTTAATTTAATATCACCCTTCCATGAGATGGAGTTGGTACTGCTGCTTCAGTATCCATGTCTCCTCTAGCCAGTCCAAAATCCAAATTGCACGGTGTCGCATCAAACCCTAACCCTCCTTTACTTACTTGTTTGCTTAGAAAGCGACAAAAATAGAACAAAATTTAATGGTGTCTAAATAGTAATTTCATGTCGGTGTTTTATGCTTCTTGTCTTTCAGAGGTCGATTCTCACTAGAGCCAATTTGTCATTTCAATTTTCTGTTGGAATTGTTTTCTTTAGATTATTGTTCATAATTTTGATGGCTTTGCTTTGCCTCTTCTTATTTTTTCATTTTTTAAATTACCTGAAAGCTTTTCAATCATTAATGGCATTTCAATCCAATTTAATTAGTGGCTAATTGAAAATTAATATAATGAAAACAAGAAGCAAAATAATTTTCTTTGACTTAAAATGAATGGAAATTTTAAGATATAAGCATCAATTTCCTATTTATTTACGAGTTGATTGACTTTGAATTTGCAAAAGTTAGATCTTGGTAGACTGGTAAAAAGAGAGGAAAGAAAGGGGAAAAAATTTATGGAATTAGGAAAGACCCATTTGGAATCAATTGCTGCTATAATGGAAGATTATGGACTTCCTTGTTCAATGGATGAATTTCTCTTGAAAATCAATCCAATAGACTATAGATTAATTAATATATATGTACTGCTTCATGTGTATGAATCCAGGAAATTTGCTTGATCTTAAAGCTTTTTGAAAATTATATTAATTTATGTTTGTGTTTTTTTATATTATTCATTATATATAAAGGGTAATTTAGGTATGATAATATATTATAATATAATAAAAATTTATTTTTTTTTTATTTTTAATTATTTTTAAAATTTTTAACAGAAAAATTATCAGAATGACTAATATATTTGATAGACTCAAACATTAATAACTAACTAATTAGTTTTTCAAAATAGAAAGATACAAGTGTTAATTACATAAAATTTTAGAAATAAAATAGTAATTTGCCCTTATTATTTTAATTTATTATCAAGAATTTAATTTTGTAGGTGTATAGTAAAATGGGAGCAATGTACTGGTGTTTTATATATTTATATATTATGCTATTATATATATATATATATATATATATATATATATAAAAGAAAAATATGAAATAAAGAATAATAATGAATAGAAAATAAAAATTAGTATGGGGCAACACGCCCGTGTGAAGATGTTCATGTCCATGTTGGATTATGGTTGTGAAAATACATGCGTGTTGAAAGGAACACAGCCCTATTCGGCCTTTAAGGTACACAGCCTTAAATGTTTAAAATACAGTGTTTTGAAAATCTAATTTTACAGGCGTGCATGATTTGGCATAGGGGTGTTCAAATTCGGATATTCAAGCACGGACGTGTTCGAGCGAGTGCACACATGGGTCGTACTTTCCTTTCCGTATCTGTACAATACTTTATGCAGATCTCTTTATATTTTTGCTTCCTATTTTGATTTATTCTGCCTCAATACTGATTTGTGGTATATATATATAGATTGTTAAAGGGTTTATTTTCATATTCACATACTAATACATAGTAGTTTAAGTTTTTGAATTCATTCAATTGTTACTGTGTTATTTAGAATTCATTCAAATTTATTCTATGTTTCTATATTCTTTAATTTTTTCCTAGTGGCACCAAAAGTAAAGAGGAATTTAATGAATGAATATGACAATGGAAATAAACCTAAGCTAAAAAGGACTGAACAATACGAATCAATCTGTAGAAGGGGTTTTCTCCTTAATATATTTCTTGATTTTGTGAGTTTAATAGTACTAAAAGAAAAAGAAAGGTGTAAATAGTTGGTGTAGTTCATGAGATAGGACAAGGTTAATGCTCTTCAAGTTCTTGTCTTTGAAGCCCATTGCAATTCAATTTTTTATATCCTACAAGGAAGGGGAGAATGACATGATGAAATTCATCCTACTTGGAAAGATGTACATAATTTTTATTAATGAACTCAATGAAATTCTAGGATTTTCAAATGAGAGGTACACTAATGTAGCTCGGGATTGGGACCAAGATGAGACTTGGAACTTGTTGACCGGTGGAGAAAAATTTAATTTTGATCTTGCTAGAGACACCCTCTTCATTGATCCTTTGTTGTGTTTAATTCATAGGTTTATGACCTATTATTTATTTGGAAGAGGGTATAGCCATGATAAAATAACTAAAACATATTTGTTCATAATATGGTGTAAGGTTACAGGTTAAAAAATTAATACTGGGCATTGGATGATGACCCAATTCCTAGTTGAGACTGTGGCAAGAGGGTATATTGTCACTATATTAGGGATTTTAATAGTTCAAGGTGCATAATGAAAAAGATCTCTAGTGGTAATATTTTTTTATATCTAATATTTGATTAATATGGGTCTAGTTTATAAAGATGAATTTAGATATGAACGGCTCAGAACTCTTGACCAAAAGCAATATCCTCTAAGAGAGCTAGAGTTAATCCAAAAAAGAGAAAGAAGCAGATGCATCTAGCAGTGATAGTGCAATAGGAGCTCTTTCTGACAAAGTTAATATTATTGCAATGATAGACGTATTTGAGGCGAGAGTGATAGAGTCCCTAGATATAGTCATGAAGATTCTTCACAAGGATTAATTAGTTCTATATTATTATCTTCACTTGTTTAAATATTATATTATTTATTTTACTTTTAGTTATTTTTAATTTTAGAACAATTTTATTGTTTGAGTTTATTTTTAAATATTTATTAGTACAATTTTATAGTAGTTTAATTTAATTTTTTACAATTAGAATTTATTATGGGCACAATTATTAAATCTTATACTTTTAAATTATTTTAAAATACATTGCTTAATTGATTGATGTAGTGATTAATTCTAATGCAATTTTCTAATTTTCTATTTAATACATGTGTGATTAATTATTTGAATATTTTGTTTGCCTAATGCTTTTCATTGCTGAGTTAATTTTCTTGCCTTAAGGAGAGGTTCACACCTAAAGTATTGTAAATTAAATATTTTATCTTATTATTTAATATGCATTAGATTAATACCTTCCATATTGAGAACAATGAAAAATTTAAGTATGAGGGAGGGAATAAATAAATTTTTTATTACCTTAATTTTATTTTTTGCTTTATTTTTGTTAATTTTAAAAATTTTTATCCAATAAAAATGCCTAATTTGTGAATATTCTTGAATTTTGATTTATGAACTTGTGAAATAGATAGTGTTTATATAATTGTATTTAACAATCTATTCCTTATTAGCTATATACTTGATATTTAATTTTTGGAATTTTAATTTCATATGGTGATTTTTTATCCTCTAATGTGATTTTTTAGCCTATTTTTGGATTGATAAAATTAAATCAATCTTATTATTTTTTTAGTGTTGACTATTATGTTGAAATTATTCTAGAAATTACTTGTGAAACTTTTTGAGATCATATAAATATAAAAATTTTAAATTTTAAATATGATGAAAGCAATTTAGGGTTAACCATTTAGTTTAAAAAACCTACCTTATTGAATTCCACTAGATGAATCCCTTTGAGCCTATTATTATCATATATCATTTTCTTTGAAAATACCTCTACATGAGCTAGCCATTAAAATATTGTTTTTACTTCCTTTAGGGTTTAAAAGCATTTTAATGATGTATGAGAGTATTGAATAAGTGTAAGGAGATTCTATGTATGGGTAATTATTTTAGTTAAATGGAATATTTGGGTATAATTTGCACTATATTTATGCCTTTTATGCTTTGAAAAATTATAAAAAACTGTGAAATATGCAACTAAAGAAAAGTATAAAAAATTTAAAATAATAATTGCAATAAATAAAAGAAAAATGAAAAAAAATATATGATACAGGTTCTTAAGGAAATATAAGAAATAAAGGATTAGATCTATGATTTGAATTTTGGGATTAAAAATATGAGTGAGTTTTCATTATTAATTTATTTGTATTCATTGTTAGAATGCTCTTAAATCTTTTTAACCTATCTTTACCTTTATTTCCTATTTTTTTTTTTTTTTTTTTTTTATCCAAGTCTCATTACAACTAAATGAAAAGACTTTTGAATTTAAAATTTGAAATTGTGATTAGGTAGTGGAGATTAGATGAATTAGCAAGCTTATAAAAATAATTATGCATGATTTAGTTTTCGAGTGCTTTAAATTTTTATCCCTTAAACACTTGAGAGAATGTGAGATTTTGGAGAATCGATTTTTGTCACCATGTTAAATTTTTTAATTTCGAATTTAGATGTCTTTTATATATGTTTTTAGGGTTATGAATTATTAATACTTAATTATATTGAATACTGTGAATACTCAGTTTTTACACCCCTCGGACTTGTACCAAGCCGAATGGCATAAACCAGAACCAAATCCGTGCTTGGACGGACTCAGAAATGCGTCAAAGCGAAGTCGGGCCGGAGCTGCCACCCTCCCTAGGGCGGCACCGCCCTCTCTTAGGGGTGGTAGCATGGCTCCTTGCCAGTGCTAGCGCGCGGGGGGGGGGGGGGGGGGGGGGGGGGGGGGGGGGGGGGGGGGGGGGGGGGGGGGGGGGGGGGGGGGGGGGGGGGGGGGGGGGGGGGGGGGGGGGGGGGGGGGGGGGGGG
>CANXYC011725607.1:0-14479 GCA_948193065.1 Aleurites moluccanus
TGAATTCAGTTGCAGTCAAAGCAAAATTTCTGAGATTTCCAAACTTCTCATTAAATTTTAAAATTCTCCAAACAAAATAAAATTGATAATTACACTTCAAAAATTGCAGATATTACACTTATCTCTTTGAAATAATATGACCAAGCATTCTCAATTTGTTCATCTATTTATGTATATATATTTATAATGTAAATGACTTGGTCAATTTTCTTGGATCAAGTTCATATGCTTCTTGTTTGTTAAATTTGATTGAATGATGATACATGTTGATGGTCTTGCGACCAATATGCTTCTTATGAGATTGATACCACATGACCCTATGGATAGAACATTCTTCCCAATGAGAGTAAATTCATTGGTCCATAGTGCACTTTGGGAGCCCAACTGATAGGGTTTTTATCAGTGTTCCACTTAGAGGGGACCATGAGCTCTAGGCGTATGCCTGGCCAAGCATGCGTTCACGTTGAAGTAGCAAGGCTACTGATACGTATGTTATGACATGAGATTAGTTCTATCATATGAGATTTGATGATACCCCTCTTTGTGGACATTTTATATTCTAAATATGAACCATGATTCGATTTCTGATATGATTTGATATTACCAAATTATTATTATGAGCACCCTTGTTCCTTCAAGTAAAGCTTATAATTCTTTCATACCTATATGTATAAATATTTGTTCATGACCATATTCAGATTCTTGATTTATAATGTTCATATCTTACTGAGTTGAAGGCTCACTCTTCTCCTGTGGATTTCAGGTGATAGCATAGCTCGTGAAGGAGCTAATAGAGAAGATCCAGCTTCTTGATCCATTCTTCCAAGAGGCTTCATTGTAATAATTCTTGAGATATTTTGTATGTTCATTAATTGGTACTATGACATGATATATATTTGGGAGTATATTCTAGAACTCTGTAGTCAGTCATTGAAGTTACCAATATTTTGATGTATGAATTATTACCTTATGGGTACTTTTGTTTCTTAGTGATGTGAGATGCATCTTTTGATCATTAAAGAACAAGATAAATCTATGAAATGATAATGGTAAAAATGTGATTGATGTTTAATTGAATGTATAGAAATGATCATTGTATGATAATATATAATGTTGTAATTGATACACTTGTGTATGAGATTTATGATATGTGAGTTCTACGGGTTTATGGTGGTCTTAAATCTACCCTTACCCTAGGACCGTTGTACCACTGGAGTTGGAGTGTGACAAGCTATTTTTTGAAAAACTATTGCAAGAAAATAAAAAAATTGAGATTTAGTATTCAGTTATCAAAATTTACTAATGAAAAATTTGAAAACAATTTTTCAAATTTTCCAAAATTAAACGATATTATGAAAAATTAATTTATGATATTTTCTACTATTTTTTAAAATAAATATTTACGAAAAGTAATAGTTATATATTTGATAAAAAAATAGTAAAATTTTAAATAGAAAGAAATCTTAATGTAACATCCAAATTTCTAAATTATTTTTAAAGTTATGTTTTATGGAGAACTAATAATATTTTATTAATATTTAAAGAATATTAAAATATTATTGGATACTTTATTACAAATAAATAATTATTTATTTAAAGTAAATGAAAAATATTATTTTAAGATTAGAGTTTGAATTTCTAAATTTAAAGAGTTTTCGGTAGTATTGTATTTTTATAATTATTATATTAATTTTATGATGTGTTGTTGATTATTTAACTTTGAAATTGTTTATTTATTAAGTATTTTAGCTATTGATTAGAAAATTTATTTATTAATTAAATTAAATATTATGTTTTATTAATTTGTATTTAATTAGTTAAATTGATTATTTTAAATATTAATTAATTACTTAATTAATTGTTAGAAAAAATATTTTAATATAATTATCAATTTATTTACTTAATTATTACTTATGAATTTATTATTATTATTATTATTATTATACGGGGAATGAAAAATTCTGGAGAAATCCAGAAATTTATTTTAAAATTTTATTATATTATTAGTATTATTATTATAATGTTATAAAAGAATAAAAATAAAATGAAGATGGAAAGGGAAGTCAGAGAACGGGACAAGAGGGGCAAATAAACACAAGAAGAGAGAGACAGAGAGAGAGAAGGCCAGTGACACGGCATTCGGTGAAAAGTTTTTTCGTGTATGAATCATGTGTGTAATTTTCTGACAATTTTGAATAAGTATATTTTTAATTATTCTAAAATTTATAATATATTATTTAGAGTATATTTGGAGTTAAGATTTTTTAAAATATTAGATAATTGTGCTGATGTTAGAATATTTAGGTAATAAATAATTAATAACCGTATTTTAATTGGATATAAAAATTAAGATAAATTAATTATATTGCTTTGGAATTATTATTGAAATCATGTGGATGGTATATGAGAAATTTAGATACCAAAAAATTAAATTACTTTGGAGTAAATTAATTAGGTAGATAATTAAATTAGGTTAACATATGAGATTAAATTGAGATAAATTATTAGAACTAGATAAATAATATATACAAATAATATTTTGAGCATGGTATTAATTAGAATATATTTTAAGGTAATTAATTGATAAAATATTAATTTTAATTTATTGTTTATTTGTAATAACCCTAAAAAAAACTAAAAGTGTTTAAAGATAATAAGAAATGGGTATGGGTAGATAATTTTTATAAAATTAGAAAGTGAATTGCTTGAAATCGATTGTAGGTAATTTAAGTTAGGTGATTAAATATCATGGAAAAAATGATTAAAAAATTAAATAAAGTTAGAAAGAGTATTAGTTAATCAAACTAATCAAATAGACTTAGAAGAAAATCTTAGAAATCGTAAATTGAACATCTTTCTGTGTTTGATTTTTAAAAATCTTTGAAACAGTCTTTTATCTAATTTTTCTTTACAGACCTAATATTTGATGAATAATGAGTAAAATTAAAAATAAAATTGAGTAAAATGACAAAATAAAAATATCTAAATTAAAAAGTGAAAGAGATGGAAGAATTAGAGATATAAATGGTAATTTTATAATTTTGGAGAAATGGAGTCAAAATCCATTTGACTAATAAATAAATAAAAATAATAAAAAAATAATGAAAAAAAAGAAGAGTGCTAGCCAAGACTTGTTAAAAGAAAAAAAGAAACTAACTTACTTTCTCTAATTAACCTATACACAAATCCATCTACATTCATTCCTTTTTTATTAATCTTTTGATTGCTTTTTTCTTACATTTCATTAGTTGATAATTTATATAAATAAAAGAGAGTTAAAAGAATTCACTATCTTCTTCTTCCTCTATCAAGCTAGCCAAAATCTCCATAACTAAAATTTTCAAAATTTTGCTCAATTTATTTCTTACTCGAATCACCTCTCCATCTTCATCAATCTTCATACATTCATCTTCAAAGCTTCTTCTCTTCAAGTTGTTGGAGTTTTGATAGAAGTTATAAGAAAAACTTCAAAAGGTAAAAACCTTAACTTGCCTCATGTTATGATTTAATGAGTTTTAATATTAATTTAGAGGTATAATTAGTGAAAGAAAGTAAGATTAGAAATAAATCCTTGAAAATTCAGAATTTTCTGTGACTTTACAAAATCTTGGGACTGAATTTTTATGCCTTTAGAGTTAGAATTTGAAAATTCTTAAAATATAAAAAGTATAGATGTCTATATTATTTTCCGTTAAGGAAGTTTTATCAAATTCTTATTGTATTTAGAGATATAGATTATGAGTAAGGCTGACTCGGGTTAGGGTTTGTGCTGAGAGACCCTATTGAATTTTATAATTTTGAGGAATTTAAATTCTGATTCAGAGGAAACTCAAAACATTAAAAATATTTCTTTATATCTGACTAAAATATCATGAAAACATAACAAAATTTAGATATCTACACAGTGAGTTATAAGAAAAATAGTGAGAAGTATTCAGGTAGAAGTTACAGGGGAGATCACAAATTTCAAGTATGTCTTCAAAATTCCACTATAAATTGTATAGAACTTAGACAAATCTGATTTTCGGATATGTTAGAACTTATGATGTCTAGTTAATTCAGAAAAATAATTGAAGTAATTGAATATATATATATATATCATGAGATATGAATAAAAGAAGTAGGGCTGCCATAATAAAAAAAATTAAGAATCAAAGGGGTTTTTCAAAATTAACTTTAGAATTGCGTAATTGAGTATTGATTTAGTACTAAAATATATTCCATTTGTGTTATAGCTTCAAGAAGAAAAGAAAAGAAAAAATAGTGCTAGGAGTTGGATCACTCTTTTTATCTTTACTAGATAAAGTAGTCATTTTCTTCATTTTGTATTTTGGAGGTGAGTAACATATATATATTCTCTTACTTGTGTTTGAATTCAAATTAATTTGTTGTGAATATTACCACATTGTTTATTGATGGCCAAGGAATCATAATTGTACATTGTTCATAGTTCCTCCTAAATGAGTGTCAAACCCTTTGTTTTGGATATTGAAACCAAATGAATTGGGAATGTGATTGAAACTCCTACAATTTTGAAATGTCTTTTAAATTTGACCAAGTTTAACCATTTGTTATTTATGATCGAAATGAATAATTGTTATTCTTAACATTTATCCTTTATTATTATTCCAAAATCATCTTAGATAATATTATAGAAACATTCTTATATTTACTTATTTAATAAATTAATATTTAGCAATTAATAATTATTACTTATTTATTAAATTATTACTAATTAATTTAAAAAAAAAATTACTAAGTTGATGTATTGAAATTTATTTAAATGGTTAAATGGTTACTGAATCTATTCGCAAATTTATATATATATACCTTTTTTTTTTATTTTTTTCTCATATATATAAATATGTTAAATATTTTATAAAATAATTATTTATAAATCATTATCATATAAACCTAATTTATTATTTAATAGTTATTTAATTAGTAAATTTTACATTTAAATGTTTTTATATTAAAGAATAATAATTTAATGTTATCAATTTATCATTTAATAAATTAATAGTTAGTCATTAGTTATAATTAGTTAATTTATTATTAAAATATTATTTAACACTTATAATTAGTTATTACTAATTTATTAGTTATTATTTAGAACTCATATTAATTTTTAATATTTAATAATTACTATTTATTAATTATCACTAATTAATTATTTATTACTTTGTCATGTCCCAAAATAAAACATGACAGTCCTAGAGTGTGAGATCTGCCTGCATTACCAACACCCGTAGAACCTCTACTATGATCTCATCAACCATTAATTCTCATAAACCAATCCAACATCAAATTCAACACAAATTCCTCATATCATAACCCATCATCAAACATTTAATTATAAAATCCAAAACTTGTTAGTCAATTAATTTACATTATTTAACTACATAATATACATATAAACTACTAATTAATCTAGTTTAACCATAGAGCTACTAAGAATTACAAAAGTAATGAAGTATAGATTATTTACATGACAAAAGAAACTCAGTTCCTCTACAAAAGAAAGAAGTTTCAAGAACTGTTACCGACTACTCCGAACCTGAAAAATATTAAATCACTAAAGAGATGAGTTATACAACTCAGTAAGTTATAAATATACTATTATGCAATAAGGTTAGGTAAGGACAGAATAATTCACCAAATGCTTACACACAAAGTAATAGGTAATAAGTGATCAATTAAGGAAAATAAGGTCACATAAATCAAAGAATAGGCTTAATGAATAGGAAATAAAACATAACAGATATAAGGCCACGTACTTATGTAAATCTCATTAGCTACATTTTAAGCAGCTTAAACTCGTAAAATGACATAAGGCTGATCAAACCTTATAGCTATGATTTAACCCTTTCTAGCTAGGGTTAATAAATTAATCAATATACACATTATCGATGGTTCTCACCCACTACCCCATCGAAAGGTAGTTTTGTCATGTTATTGAGTAATCAATACATGGTGGTTTAATGGTACATAAGGGTTTACATATGGATTCATTGATACAAGAAAAATCATGTTATTTTCAAGTAATATAGCAATGAACTTATTAGGTATAATAATCATAATGCAACAATGTTCAAGAAAGAATATTCAC
Source organism: Aleurites moluccanus (assembly GCA_948193065.1). NCBI lineage: Eukaryota > Viridiplantae > Streptophyta > Magnoliopsida > Malpighiales > Euphorbiaceae > Aleurites > Aleurites moluccanus. The sequence continues at coordinate 6,110 of CANXYC011725607.1, forward strand.
ATAGAAATATATCAAAGTCCTTTATTTTAAGCCACATTTTATCATCATTGATGCCAACATATTAAGTGATAATAGATTTAAGGTTAAACACTGTAATACCCTAGAAAGTTATAACTATCATGCATGAATTAATTCTCAGCATATGGTCTATTAGTCTTGAAATGATGGAAAATAATTTTAGAGACACAGTTAGAAAGCAAGCTTGATACTTTTCCGAAAAGCGGCAGTGTCGGGAACACTGCCGAGAAATTAGCAGTCCGATCAACAAAAGAATTTCTGAATTTGATCTAGGGGTAAAAGATCACCATAATTTATGTTTAATTTTGGTAAAAATAAAGAAGTGAAAATCATTTAGGAACACTGAAAAAGTAACTAATGGCAAAATGGTAATTTTAAGGAAGTTTAAGGTGAATAGTGGAAATTGATCTGTCGGGGTTACAGAATGACTTCAGAACTATTTTTATAAATAAGTATAAATTAAAATAAGCTTATTGACTCACCACTGTGATATATAATTCCAGACAGAATTGACAAAATAAATTACAGAAGATTTTGGACCAAAGTATAATGAATGAGAATTAAGGGAGTTAGTTGTAATTGTGCAAATTGATTTTTCTTTATATTTTGCCTTAGCTATTTTCAGTTCATCTTTTCTTCTTCCTTCCATGGTGAAGCCGAACCATCTTCCTTCCTTTTCTTCTATTGATTCATCTAATTTCTTATAGATTTCTAAGGAAAATTGATAGAAAAATAGCAAATCAACCTAGCTTAACTCATTTCCATCTTCAATTTGTAGAAAAGAGCTAAGGATTTCAAGGAAGAATATCTTGAAAATTTCGGCCACTTGGTGTCATTGAGGTAAGAATGTGTTTTGTTGGTTATTATGGTTCCATTAGATGTTATTTAGTTTGAATTGAATGGGTATGATGGTTAATTGCATCAATTGATGCAAATTGATTGAAATCCCTAAATTGGTTTGATTAAATTGAAGTTGTAAGAGATTAGTTGTTGATTTAGTGTTAGATTTTATTAATTGATGTTAGAATTAACTAATTGGATGTGAATGGATAACTAATTGATGGTTTATTTGGTATAGAATTCAACTTTGGACAAGGTTGCTCTATATTGGCTATTTGGTGGAATTGAGTGGAATTTGGCTATTCAAGGTGATTTGAAGCATTAGGTGAATTTACATTGCATCATTTAACATGTCTGAATGTAATATCTGCAATTTTTTTCATTTTAATTAATTATATGTTTGAAGAATTTAATTAACTGAAAATATGAATGTGTGAGAAATCCAGAAATTTTTGGTTGCAAGATTTTGTGAGGCTGATTGCATGATCTTAAAGAAATAATTTGGTAAAGTGTAAAACATAAAAGTTATGAATTGTATCTCATCTTCAATTCTGTTAAATGGTTTGGTAAAATTCTGTGTGTGTGAGGAGTTATGCCTCCTTGAGCAAGACTTGTCTAGTTTAGTGTTTCTACAGGAAATCTTTGTATGTTTAAATTTTCTAGGAATGACTGAGGCAGTTTGAGCCAAAGGTGTTAACATGAGAAATGTTCCTTTGGGTGTTGTGTTATTGGCTGTAAAATTTCAGGAGATTTGGATAAGTATAACTTAGTGGAGAGTGAAATTTCTCAGGTATGTTCGGATGGATTTTAGGCAGTAAGTCTGGGTGACTTTTTGAGAGTCACCATGGTTAATCAGGAAGTTTGGATGTTTGTAGCTCATTTGCGAGCTGGTTAAGTATAAGTTGTTGAGGAAAGGTTTCAGCTCAACAGAGATTGGTGTTAGCGAGCCGGCAAATGCGAGGTGGCATATGCGAGCCGACAATGCGAGCAAGCGAAGTGGCGAGGTGAGATTGTCGAGGTGGCAATTAGCGAAAAGACATATGTGAGGTGGCATATGCGAAGAAGGATTTGGCGAAGAGGCATTATGCGAAGAGGGAGATAGGCGGGCAGAGTTTGGCGAAGAGGATTAGGCGAGGTGGCATGATACGAAAAGGCCTTGCCAAGGCGGCATATGTGAAGAAGGAGATAGGCGAAGCGAGTTGGCGAAGAGGCATTGTCGAGGTGGCATATGCGAGGCGGCATATGCATAGAGGAGTTCGCGAGGAGAGTTTGGTAAGGCAGCATATACGAGGTGGCATATGCGAAGTGGGATTCATGGAGTGGCTTATGCGAAGTGGCATTGCCGGAGTAGATTGGCGAAGTAGGAAGTACAAGCTGGGAAGTGCGAAGTGGGATGTGCGAGCTAGGAATTGCGAGCTGGCTTATGCGAGGTAGCATTGCCGAGGCGGGTTGGAGAGGCAAGCTGGCGAGCGAGATTTTGGGGCAGTGGCCTATTTAACCAAGTGCCCAGTAGCGATTTTTCTGCACGATTTTTTTTCTTCTTTTCTTCATTCTTCTTCAATTCTATTCATAATAGTTCCATTTATTGTCTAATGCATTAATACTCAAAATTAATGCATTAAATCTTTAGATTAGCAAATTTTAAGGCAGAAATTGTCAAGATTCAAGCAGAATATCCCAGGAGATTCAGTGTTGGAGAAATAAGGTAAATTTCTTCAAATTTCATTTTCTTTTAGATTAATTCAGTCTAGTAGTTAGAATAGTTAATTATGGGTGTATAGAATTTATGGACTGTCATAAATAGTAACGTGAACAGTAAATTCGAATTAATTCCAGATTTTCTTTAAGAGATGAATTAAATTGATGTTGGGAATTAAGAATAGAAACTTTAAGATGGTTAAATATTAAGAAATCATGTGAGTATTATTGATTAAGGAAAACCCTAATTTTGAATATTTGGGAAAATTTCTTAGGAGAAGAAAACCAAAAAAATTGAGGAGATTGTTGTTGAGCCAATTGCTAAAAGAAATTCAAGGATAAATTTTGTAGAGGTAAGTATGAACATTGCATTTGTTTATTGTTTCTTTGAATTGATATGACTGAATATTCTTATTGTTCACCCATAAAATTTCCATATACTTGATATTGTATTATCGAATTATTAAATGAAGATTCTATAATATCCTAAAACTGAAATTTACCATTTGTTGATGAGATTACAATGTATTTATATATATAATGTGAGTGACTTGATCAACCTTTTTGGATCAAGTTCACATGATTCCTACTTGATAAACTTGATTAAAATTATGATATATGTTGATGGTCTTGTGACCAATATGTTTCTTGTGAGATGAAACCATATGACCTTATGGATAGAACGCTTTTCCCAATGAGAGTAAATTCATTGGTCCATTGTGCACTTTGGGAACCTAGATGATAGGGTTTTTATCAGTGTTCCACCTAGAGGGGACCATGAGCTCTAGGTGTATGCCTGGCCAAGCATGCATTTGCGATAAGGTAGCAAAGACTACTGATGCGCTCTGTTGTGATAGGTAGCATGGCTACCGATGCACTCTATAGTTCTACCATGATATTTGATAGTGCTATTCGATTGTAAGCAATTCTGTTCTTGTAAGCCTAACCACATGATGATTCTTACCCATGTTTTTGGAATTGATATTTCCTTCGGATTAATATATATATGTATATGTATTTTTTTTTATATTGCATGTTCACATCTTACTGAGTTGAAGGCTCACTCCTTTTCTGTGGATTTCAGGTGATAGTGTAGCTCGTGAGGGAGCCAGTAAAGAAGATCAAGCTTCTTGACTTATTCTTCCAAGAAGCCTCCATTGTAATTAATTTGAAATATATTTATGTATATTCATTGTCTGGTATTATGGTACAGTATGTATTGGGAGTATACTCTAGAGCTCCGTAGTTGGTCATTGGAGATGATAATATTTTGATGTATGAATTGTTACTCTTTGGGTTACCCTTGTTCCTTAGTGATGTGGGATACATCTTTTGATCAGTAAGGAACAAGAGGAAATTATGAAATGATAAAGATAAAAATATGAATTATGATTATATGGATCATAGAAATGAATATTGAATGACATCTTTATTGGATATGAATGTGTAATAATAAATGAGATCCAGGATATGAGAGTTCTACGGGTTTATGGTGGCCTTAAGCCTACCCTTGCCCTAGGACCGTCACACCACTGGAGTTGGGGTGTGACACTGAATGATTGAATTGTTGATTGGAAACCAATTGTGAATTTCACCATTTGGCCGAACCATTGTACCTTAGTTACCCTTTGGAATTTGCTTGATTTTGTCATGTTTTTCCTAGCCAATTTGATCCATTTTAACATTGTTTAATTGTGTTTCTTTGATACCTATACTTTGTTTGCAAATGTGACTTTGTATTGATTGAATTGGGCAAGTCAAGTTTGCAACCTAACCTAACCTATTGACTTGCCATTGTATGCCCACCACATGTTCGATGAAATGCCTAGTTTATTTGCCATTGGCCTATTAGTTTGTATTCCATAGGCCTACCATTTGAATGCCATTGTCACCAGCGACGTTGGCATGCCAATTGGCCCACCGATTTTCGTTACCGAACCAACTTTTATTCCATACCTTTGTTGTTTACCATAACCTATATCCTTGCTTATATATTGTATTCTACTATGCTGTTGATTCAAATACTACTTGATTTGAATGATATTGATTATATTGACAGTGATGATACCATTATTGCATAATGGTATCTATTGACATGTTATCCATTTTTATTGACCTAAATGTGGTTTGACAGAGCTGCCTCACCAACAGGGTAGTGGGTACATATTGTTGGCAATGTGCATATTGATATTGATGCCCTAGCTGGAAAGGGTTATTGGTCCCAGCCATAGGACCTGATCAGTCTTATGCCTATGTGATATGTGATCGATTGTGTGATTACACATAGTCTACGTATTTCATGGCCCTTTGTTTGTCTTACCATATGATTTTCATAATTTGCTGTGACCATTGTTATTCCTATTGATATATGATACATATTCTGTAAACTTACATGATTGTTACTGTAAACTTACAAATATTATTCCAGTTTTCTAGATTAATTAATAACAATTAAGAAAGATATTGCTAAAACTAAAAATTCACTTACCTAATAACTAAATTCAACTAAAACTTAATTTACTTGCTAAAATAGATTAAAAGGAATTAAAATAAGTATGAATTATTTAATATTGTCCCTAATTAAATAGATAAAATATCAACCTAACAAATACCCCCGCACTTGAACTTTTGCTCGTCCCCGAGCAACAAAATAATTTACCAAGAAATTCATGAATTAACCAAATCTCATATTAAAAATTCCAAAAAACACAAATTCAGAATTTATGATAAAATCACACTTGTTCAAAAATTTAGGACACTTGTTTAAAAATTGGTTTCTTTAGTTGTTATATATATCCACTCCTTTCCAACCAATAGATTTTCATATCACAAAGTTCTGCATATAAACTCAACTCACTTTAATCATCAAGTTACTACAAACAACAGTAGTAAGAGAAAGTTATATATATATATATATATATATATATATATATATATATATTTCACATCCCCTTTCCTCATAATTGTTTCGCTATATTTTTCTTGAATCGAAAAGTGGAGCAAACACCCTCCATCCAAATTACTCTATAGCTTCGCTTCACATATAATCTTAATTTAAGGACATTGATGTGAGAGGAATTTTTTTCTCAAGGGTTTTGTTCTTTCTTTGCAACAATACTACTTGCGCCATTTGCATTACCGTTTTTTATAGTGCGCACTTTCCTTACTTAAACTGTGTTTAGGCCTAACTTCAATATTTTAAGCTATTGCGGGGTTTATACTTAGATACTCTTTGATAATTAAATCTATTAGTCTTAAATTCAATAGATATAAATTTTCTTATGCGTCAAAGTATAGAAAAAAAAATAAAAAATTTTAAGTGTCCAAAACTTAAGGTCAAGAAGATTAAACAATAAATAAGAATTTGACTCTTAAAGAAATTTTAATAACTTGATTTGGTATAAATTCTAAACAACTTATACTGATTTGGGAGTATATGTTTTTTATTGATATATTAAATACTTAATTTAAAAGACAATGATAAAAGATAATACATATTTTAACAAAATCATATAAAAAAACTAAACTAAGGAAAATAACCTAGTTTCCTAACGACCCCCATTAAGTTCCTATAGTCTAAGATGAACCCCCCCATATCCCCACCTTCATCTTCAGATAGATCCATCTCCCAGCCGGATGATGGATCTATATCTTCATTGTTGTCCCAATCAATATCCCTAATATTGCTCTTATCCTCCTCATCATCTGAAGAAATACAAATGATTTCTGCCTCCATTGGAACAACTCTTTGAGCAGCATCGTACTGAGCTTGGGTAATAGGTCCTTGATCAGGCGAAGTTTCCCTTGGAATTTGCCTAATTGGAAGTTAAATACTTCCATGAGCATGTCTATTCGCCCCATGATCTCATCATAACACCTCCTATTATATTCTCTTTCTTCTTCCAATACGCAGGTCACATTCTTCCAAACTCTTTCCTCCCTTGTCAAGGGTCTTACAGATTCACGCATGCGGGAGGTTTGAGAATGAGTTCTAACCATTTGGTTTGTTAAAAATTTAAGTGAGAAGTTAGAAGAGAGAGGAGAAACGAAAGAAAGGCTGTTGAAAACTCTTTGACCATCAAGCAACTTGTGAAAAAAAATGAAAGGTTGAGGCTCTATTTATATATGAATTATGGGTCTGTGTTAGATAAGGATTCTACTTCCTAATTTAACTTGAATTAAGATTACTAATTAAACACTCCTATTCTAATTCTAATTCCTATTTAATTTGGTTCCTAATTAAATACTAACTTAATTACATACTAAAAATCTGGAAAATGAATTTTATTGGTGCTGAAATAAATAGAATTTGCAGTAAAATAACTAAACTAAAAGTGCAGAAAAATTTAAATTAAAACTGAAATTGCAAAAATTAAACGAGAATGCAGAAATTTCAAATTAAACATGTAGAAAATATGACATATTAAAAGTACATACTAAAATTAAAATGAATAAATAAAAAAAAAAACAACACAGCACAACAATTGTTGCTTCCCCCACACTTATACTAAACATTGTCCATAATGTTTATACAGCGCAAATACTAACAAGGACTAAAATCAGGACGACTCATCATCATCTGTCTCTTCAATGTCCAAAATAGCCTCAACGCGACCAATGCGTCTGTCTAACTGATAGACCTGCGCCTGCAGCCTGTGTATGATAATTGTTTGCTCATGAACTGCTATAGTCAGATCTCAAAGTGCAGCTGCAGTGTCGTCTTGTGGATATTGGCGGGGTGGAGCATCTACCGATGATAATTCGCCCGCAAATGTCGTTCCCCCACTGGCAGGTGGCTGTGCCTCGATGTCAAATTCTCCCTCCGCTGCTGGATTATCCTCTATCTCCTTGGGGCATAAGAGCTTTATGCCGAAGCAATTCACCATTGGCACCAACTAGCTGATAAACATGTCCTGTAGTGACTTTACATAAACCCATGCGCTGACATAATCCCAAATTTACTATCTCCACAGTGGTGGTGGGGATAGTATCTCTAGGAAACCCGAAATGATAGGCAATAGCAGTTATCAACCCACATCCCACCGTAGTGCCCTTAATTGGCTGTCCTAAATGTTTGAAATGGGGTAATAGCCAATATACCAAGTTCACCTTTCGCCCCGTCAACATGCAGTGAATAAAAAATAACTCTTGGCGCGAAACTCGACTGTTATTCTCTTTGCGACCAAAAATGGTGTGGATCATGAGGCGATGCACATACCGAATAGCATGACTATGAACAAATTTAACTGCTGCCTTATTAGCATTGTAAGGGTACCTACCTGTTAATTCTCTCCAAACATCATCATCATGAAAATTAGATGGAATTTTCCTATCCCCTTCGAACCCAAATCCAAAAATAGCTCCAAAAGCTTGCACACTCATATGCCTATCCACATCCATTAATCTAAAATCCATAAACTCCAGGTCATTTTCATGGCTTCTATAGATAATGAATGATAAACTAGACAGAAACTCAAGCTCGAGTTCTCTATAGGTCGGTAGATGTAAGCTTGCAAAGTAAGACCAACCTATATTCTCAAGCAACTTATTGACCTCCGGTTCCAGTTCTAGTATTTTCAATGTATTTGGGTCAATAAATCGAGTACTACCAATTTTTTTTAGTTGAAAGATGAAGATACTTATCTCGTTGCGTGACATCGCGAAGAATCGCTTCGATATGGGGCGGAATTTGCGGCGTGGCTCTTCGGCTTCTTTTGTGATGAGAGATGGATTTGAGCAGCATGATGTATATATTTATTGTAGGGACGAAGGAAAAGACAGAATAACTGGATTTTGTAGAAGAAATGAAATGCT
>CANXYC011725651.1:0-12560 GCA_948193065.1 Aleurites moluccanus
TTTGACTATAAATAAAAATATATAGTGACATTAATATATATATATATATATATATATATATATATATATATATATATATATATATATATATATATTGATCTGTCTCTTGTATGTTGAATACTTTTCCTTCTATATGTTATAAATATTTCAACTTTGCCATTTACTTTTTCATTTTAGATGTCAATCTTACTATATTAAAAAATTATAATTTCATTATTTATTTTCAAATTGACTATTTATTAATTTTACTTGGTGATAATAATAATAATAAAAAAAAGAGAGAGGCAGAGAAGTGTCGGTACAAAAGAATAACAAAGAGAGAAGAGAGAGAGAGAGAGAGAAACATCTCCTGCTGCCATCGATTGAAAACAAACCCACCCACCAGGGAAAAAACTCTTTCCCATAGCTTACTTTGACTTCAGGTTATTGGAAACATAGAGAAAATGAAGAAAATTAAATGATAGAAGAGAATAAGGTGATCCAACAGGCCATCTCCATTAATTCCGATGATCTCCATTAATTTCGGCGAGCTAGCTGTTGTATAGACCATCACCATTCTTTTTTTTCTTAACAATTTTGCTTGACTTCAGTGGTATTCTTTGTGACAACCATAGAGCTTTGCTTGTCTATTAGTTCCTATTTTTGTTGCAAAAAAAAAAAAAAAAAAAAAAAAAAAAAAAAAAAAAAAAAAAGAAAAATATATATATATATATATATATATATATATATATAAAACTGTTAGGTAAACTGTGAAACCTTCAAATAACAGTCTTATCGGCCGTTTTTCCTTCAATTATTTTTTGCCCGTTAAATAATGGGGATAACTGTAACGGGAATTCAAAATCTCGTTACAACGTAACGACCAATATTTAATTCCATGGGCAATAAAAGGACTATGTTTTTAGTTTCTTAATGGCTTAAATGAGTCATTCTCTTCTTTAAGATCTCAAATAATCTTTATGAAGCCTTTTCCTACATTAGATCAAGTCTACAATATGATACTCAGAGAGGAGAATCAAAGATCCTTTCCATTACAGTCACAAAACCTAAATGATGCTGCAATCATGGCTGTAAGGAAAGGAAAATCCGATTTACATTATTCACATTGTGGTAATCCTTTTCATCTAAGAGAATAATGTTTTAGGCTGATAGGTTTTCCTCCTAATTTCATGTTCATTTGAACAAAAATTACAGCACCACATCAATAGGCCTCAGCTCACCAAGTTTCCACACAAAATCATGAAGAGTCTCCTAATATTGATCTTTCACAGTATCATCTTTCAAAGGATCAAATCCAGAGGTTAATCACTCTTATTGATAATTCATCAGCGAATCACAACAATTCACATACTCTTGAGATCACAAACAATCATTTCTCTAATGCAGTGGGTAAAAAAACATTCAATATTTTCTGCTTTAAATGCACATTTGCTAAAAATGTTTTCCTCAAACAGTCCAAAGTATCCTCCTAGATAGTTGACACAGGAGCTACGGATCATATTAACTCAGTAGCACTATACCCTACATACTATGAAGTTTTTGGTTGTTTTGTCAAGTTGCCTAATGGCTCTAAAGCCATAGTTCCACATATAGGAAGCATTAATCTCAACAAATATCTCATTCTGCACAATGTCCTGTGTATCCCCTCTTTTAACTTCAACTTGCTCTCTGCAAGCAAACTCACCTCACAACAAAATATCTGTCTCATTTTCTTGTTTAATTGCTGCCTTATTTAGGTTCTTTCACCATGGACTACGATTGGGTTGGCTAGAATTCAACAAGGCCTTTATTGGCTAGAGACAAATCCAATTATCCCAAGTTAAATTCATTCCATTTATGTTTCTTGTAATGTCTTTCCTCTTGTAAATAATGTAACTTGTGAAGTGTGGTATCACAGGTTAGGGCATGTGTCTATTCATTATTGTCCTTCTTTGCAATTTATGTGTTCTTGCAAGAATAAGAGTCTCAGTACTCTTTGTTTTACTTGTCCCAAAGCAAAAATGAGAAGATTACCTTTCCTAGAGTCAAAAGAGTTGGTTACTAGTCTATTTGACCTAGTACATATGGATGTATGGGGTCCTTATTCCCAAGTAGACTTGAATAAAAATAATTACTTCTTGTCTATTGTTGATGAGTATTCTAAAAGCACATGGGTGTTCTTAATGAAACATAAATATGAAGTTGCTCATTGGGTGAGATATTTTTACACTTTAATATTGAATCAGTTCAACATTTCTATCAAAGTAATAAGAACAAATCGGGGGGGAGAATTTCAAATGCAAAGTTTTTTTTTTTAAAACCAAAGGTATTATACATCAACAGACCTGTGCATACACACCTCAACGGAATGGTACTATTGAGAGGAAGCATCGACATATTCTTAATGTTGCTAGGTCTTTACTGTTTCATGCCAACTTGCCACTCAGATTTTGGGGAAGTGCAGTTTTGACAGCTGTTCATTTGATTAATAGAACACCATCCCCTCATATGTCTTATAAAACTCTATATGAGTTGTTGTACCATAAGCAACCCTTCTATAGTGATATGAACCCCAATCGACTTGTTCTGAGACCCAACACCTTTACGCTTGATAAGTGACCCTTTGGAAAGCCAAATCAGATTTGAAACAAGAAATCTTGACCTAATAGCAACTTGTGTTAGAGAACCTTGGTATAATTGATGAACACCACAAAGTGGTTAGTTTTGATAAGTTGAAAACGATTCTTAGTAAAAACTAAAATTGAGAGAATTTCTCACAAAGTTTATATTAATCAATCTGAAGTTTTTCTAAATACATGTGTTTAACTAATTATTTATAGTAACTTAGCTATATAAAAACCCTAATGTAAGTTTCCTGATTAAGAATAAACTTCCTAAACCAAGGCAAACTTCCTAGATAAGGATAAGTTTCTAAATAAGATAAAAATAAACCTAAATTCGTTTTGGGCTTTAAGTCAACATAAAAGAGGTCCAAAACTCACTAATTAAGTAATTAAAATGTCTTTTTGAACCATGGGTTAAAACAAAACATAAACGGCCCAACACAAGATAAATATGTTCAACATAGAACAATTCAAACTCAGAAAGAGTTAGATTTGTTATTCCAACATGATAGCTCCTTCTTGCACATGAATCATGGTCACCAAGCTTGATTTATTTTCTTAAATGCCTAAATTGATGATTGACTCTTCCTTGCAATCTTCAATGGTAGATAGATTATTCTACAAGCCTTAAATAAGTCTATTGATTGAATCTTTGAACTTCTTTCTGGAATAAGTCCATTTAAAATGCATTTGATCCTTGCTTTGCTTGCTTGTAGTACCTTGATTTGCATCAGTCCCTCCCTCCTCAAAAGGATTCGACCTCGAATTTTCACCTATATTAAAAGGAGAAAGATTAGAAACATTAAAGATAACACTAATATTATACTCACCAAGAAGATCCACTTTGTATGCATTGTCATTGACTCGTTCCATAACTTAGAATGGTCCATCTCCTCTTGGATGCAATTTGGATTTTTTTTTATTTATTTGGAAATCTTTCCTTTCTCATATACACCCAAACCCAATCACCAGGCTCAAAGATTACTTTTCGTCTACTCTTGTTGGCTTGACTTGCAATTTGTTGATTCCTTCTCTCTATATTCTTTCGCACATCCTTATGCAACTTTTTTACCAATTCAACTTTCTTTTTCCCATCCAAACTACTTCTCTCAGAAACTGGTAGAGGAACTAAATCCAAAGGAGTTAGTGGATTAAAACCATAAACAATCTCAAATGGTGAATAACCTGTAGTAGAATGCACAACACGATTATAAGCAAATTCAACAAATGGCAAACAATTTTCCCAAGTTTTCAAGTTCTTTTGAATGATAGCACGCAACAAGGTACCTAAAGTTCTATTAACTACCTCAATTTGACCATCAGATTGTGGATGACAAGTAGTAGAAAATAATAATCGAGTTCCCAACTTACTCCACAATACTTTTCAAAAGTAACTCAAAAACTTTACATCCCTATCACTAAAAATACTCTTTGGAATCCCATGAAGTCGTATTATCTCCCTAAAGAACAAATCAACAATATTAGTTGCATCATCGGTTTTACAATAAGATATAAAATGTGCCATTTTTGAAAACCTATCAACAACTACAAAAATAGAGTCATTACCTGTTTTTCACCTAGGCAAACCCAACACAAAATCCATAGAAATATCAACCCATGGTTCACTAGGTACAGGCAAAGGAGTATACAAACCTTGTGGCAAAACTTTAGACTTGTTTACATGTAACACATCTATCACATATTCTCACAACATCTCTTTTCATTTTAGGCCAATAGAAGTGTTCATTTAGTGTATCTAAAGTTTTAGTAATCCCAATGTTACCCATCAAACCACTCCCATGAGCTTCCTTTACAAGCAACTCACACATAGAACAAATAGGTATACATAATTTATTGTCCTTAAATAAAAATCCATCCATTCTATAAAACTTACCAAATGTCACTTTCTCACATGCCTCATAAACATTAGAAAAATCAGAATCGTCCTTATACAAACCTTTAATAAGTTTGAATTCCATTATTTTAACATCCATAGCATTAATTAAGGCATACCTTCTTGAAAATGCATCGACCATAATATTATCCTTACCTTGTTTGTACTTGATTACATATGGGAATGTTTCAATGAATTCCATCCACTTGACATGTCTTTTGTTCAACTTATCTTGTCCTTTGAAGTGCTTTAATGATTCATGATCTGTATGGATAACAAATTCCTTAGGCCAAAGATAATGTTGCCAAGTTTCTAAAGCTCTCACCAATGCATAAAGCTCTTTGTCATAAGTAGGAGAATTTAGTGACGCATCATGGAGCTTCTCGCTAAAGTAAGCAATTGGTCTCCTCTCTTGCATCAAAACAACTCCAATACCTATGCCGTGATAGGATGTCTATACTAAAAATGCAGGAGCCATGTAATTCGTTCAACATGTCATTAAGTTTTGGGATAGGATGTCTATACTTTACCGTGATGTTATTAATTACCCTACAATCAACACACATACGCTAAGTACCATCCTTTTTAGGCACAAGTAAAACAGGAACTGCACATAGACTGTACTTTCTCGCACATACCCCTTTGACATTAGTTCCTCAACTTGTCTTTGTAGTTCCTTTGTTTCTTCGGGATTACTTCTATAAGCTGGTCGGTTTGGAATTGATGCTCCAGCAACAAGATTGATTTGATGCTCGATTCCTCTAATGGGTGGCAATCAACTAGGTATTTTCTTGGGAAATATATCTTCTTATTCCTGCAATAAAGAAACAAAAACACTAGGCAAGGAAAGGTTAAGATCATTAGTATTTAAATAGACCTCCTTGTACAAAAGTACAAGTATGGTTCGATTACAATATAATGCATCCTTAATATCACTCCCTTTTGCATAAAAACTCAAGTGTTTGTTTTTGCTCATTTTCTCTTTCGACTTTTTTTTTTTTATTTTCTCTCATTCGAATGCACTATTTCTTTCTTTTTCTCACCCTTTTCTATTTTTGCCACACTTTTCACACTCTCTTTCTTTTCTTTGCCCTCGGCCTCACTTTTTCCACTCATCTCATCACTTTTTTGTCTTTTCAATTCATCCTCATATGTTTTCCTTGGTGAGAGAGGTGCAAGGGTAATATGTTTTTCATCTTTGTAAAAGTGTAATGATTTGTGAAACCATTATGTATGGTCTTTCTATCAAATTGCCAATGCCTCCCCAACAATATATGACTAGTTTGCATAGGTACTATATCACATAAAACTTCGTCTTTATACCTATCAATAGAAAATGATACTAGAACTTGCTTGATAACCCTAATTTCCCCACAATCATTCAACCATTTCAGTTTATAAGGCTTAGAGTGTTTTATGGTAGGTAAATTTAGTTTATCAATTAAGGTGGTACCCCACAATCATTCAACCATTTCAGTTTATAAGGCTTAGGGTGTTTTATGGTAGGTAAATTCAGTTTATCAACTAAGGTGGTACTAGCAACATTAGCACAATTATCCCCCATTAATTATCATGTTACACACTTTATTGTTTACAAAGCATCTAGTATGAAATAAATTTTCTCTTTGTTGGTTATCTTTTTCTTCTTGAGCTTGTGCATTCAAGGCTCGCCTTGCAACTAGCATCTCACCATGGACGGGCCTTGTTACTTCATCAACATCAGTAGCATCTTCTAATGGTGGCATGAAATCGACATCATTACCTTCTTCTCCTTCGCTAGCCGAAATAATCTCCCCATCATGTCTAGTTGTCATAGCTCTTTTATTTGGATATTGTGAAGCTATGTGACCTGTTCCTAAACAACGAAAATATTTAATATCTCTATAACGAGTTTGAGAATCAGATTTACTTTTGTCCTTCTCTTTGTTGAATTCTTTGGAGGAGCCGGTTTTGGGTTTGAATGAAGTCTTTTCTTCTTTCTTCCAATTGGATCTATATGAATTTGTAGAACCAGAAACAAACCGATTGTTGTTGCCCTTTCTTTTTAATTGCATTTCCACCTTCATGGCAACATGCAGCATATCCTCAAGCTCCACATAATATTGTAGTTCCACCACATTAGCAATATCTTGATTCAACCCATTTAAAAATCTAGCCATAGTGGCTTATCGGTCTTCCTCTACATTGGCTCGAATCATTGCTACCTCCATCTCTTTGTGATACTCTTCCACCCCCTTGGAACCTTGAGTAAGGCTTTGCAATTTATTGTACAACTCCCTATAGTAGTAGCTAGGGACAAAACGCCTTCTCATTATAGCTTTCAAATATTCTCACCCTTCAATAGGTCTTTCTCTATTCCGTCTCCTTTTTTGCTTGGTGTCATCCCACCAGGTAATGGCATAATCATCAAATTTAGCAACTGCCAACTTTATTTTCTTGGATTTGGAGTAATTATGGCAATCAATGACAAGTTCAATATTCTTTTCCCAATCTAGGTAAGTCTCAGGATCAATTCTTCAGCGAAAAGTAGGAATTTTTAGTTTTATTTCCCCATTGTCTTCTTGCTTGTTTTCTCTTCTATTCCTCCTTTGGTCGACCTCGACATCATCAAATTCGTTATTCTAACCCTCATCATCAGTAATTTGCCTTTGAACTCTTCTAGCTTGTCTCAAAGCATTTGGATTCTGCCCCCTTATGGTCGAACCTTCTAATCTCTCCATTTGATCGTTCATCTTTACAAATTATAAGTTCATGGCGTGGAAGTGCTTTTCAAATGCCTCAAACTTAAAGACAATGTCAATTGCTTGAATGTCTTTTATTTCGTTACTCATTGTGATAACCTGTAAAGAATGTTAGGAAAGTAAAAAAATTTCTCACTTCACTCTCTTACGTGTTTCACTCAAGTATTTATGTCACTCAAGTTCATTCGTGTCAAGTTCATTCGTGTTTAATCACACAGTTTTCAATGGTTTTTTTCGAGATGAGCTCACACTCTTACCTTCTACCACTTAACTCTCGCTTAAAGTTCTTACAAAAACCACTCAAACGAATTAAATAATCAAATTGCAAAATTCATCAACTGACCAAGTGAAAGTATGAATTTTTGACACAAATTAATAAATCTAGCAATCGAAATGGACAAGGACTTCCTTGAGTGAAAAAAAAAACGATTTGATAGAAATGAAAAGAAAATAGACACACTAGGACTAGAATTCAATTAAAAGAAAAAGAAAAATAATTTAAACGATCAGGAATAATTAACAATAATTATTTTCGAATAACAAAGAAGTAGAATTATGCAATTCAAACAATTAACGAACAAATTTTAAGAGTTTTCCTAGCTTGTTTTTTTTATTTCTAAGTTGAAAAGTAAGATCCTATTTCAATGCTAATTTTTTTTTAATCAGTTTCTTTTTTTTTTAATGCTGAATTTTTTTTTTCTGATTTTTTTTTTATCAAACAAGTATTTAGCAACTTAAACGAAAACAAACAGAATTGATTTTTTTTTTTATTTTAATTTTAAGTAAAAAAACAAATATATTTATAACTTAAATAAGTAAGGGACATAAAACGGAAAAAAAAAAAGAACGAAAGCAAACGGGAAAAAACGAAAATAAACGGAAAGGAGCGAAAACAAGAAAGCGTAATAACAAGGTAAAATAAAGCTACGCAAACCTGATTTAGAGCCTAAGCTCTGATACCAAACTGATGCGAACCTCAATCGACTTGCTTTGAGACCCAACATCTTTTCGCTTGATAAGTGACCCTTTGGAAAGCCAAATCAGATTTGAAACAAGAAATCTTGACCCAATAGCAATCTGTGCTAGAGAACCTTGGTATAATTGATGAACGCCATAAAGTGGTTAGTTTTGATAAGTTCAAAACGATTCTTAGTAAGAACCAAAATTAAGAGAATTTCTCACAAAGTTTATATTAATCAAAAGTCTGAAGTTTTTCTAAATATATAGGTTTAGCTAAGTATTTATAGTAACTTAGCTATATGAAAATCCTAATTTAAGTTTTCTGATTAAGAATAAATTTCCTAAACTAGGGCAAGCTTTCTAGATAAGGATAAGCTTCTAAATAAGATAAAAATAAACTTAAATTCGTTTTGGGCTTTAAGTCAACATAAAAGAGGCTAAAAACTCACTAATTAAGTAATTAAAATATGTATTTTTCAACCATGAATTAAAACAAAACATAAGCCGCCTAACACAAGATAAATATGTTCAACATAGAACAATTCAAACTCAGAAAGAGTTGGATTTGTTATTCCAACATGGTAGCTCCTTCTTGCACATGAATCATGGTCACCAAGCTTGATTTATTTTATTGAATGCCTAGATTGACGATTGACGATTCCTTGCAATCTTTAATGGTAGATAGATTATTCTACAAGTCTTGAATAAGTCCATTGATTAAATTTTTGAACTTTTTTCTTGAATAAGTCCATTTAAAATGCATTGAATTCTTGCTTTGTTTGTTTGTAGTACCTTGATTTGCATCATATAGTGTCCTAAGATCCTATGGTTGTTTGTGTTTTGCTACTACTTGAGCCAAACAATGCATTTTTATTGGCTATCCCACATGCATAAAAGGCTATAGGCTATATGATTTGTCATCTCACTCCACTTTTATTTCTAGAGATGTCCTTTTTTATGAAAATATTTTTCCCGTTCAGTCCAATCAATTCAACTCACACTCAACTATTAACCATCCTTCCGCACTTGTTTTACCTCCATACCATTTGATATAACCTCTACTTATCCTAAAACCTCAACATCTCCTATACCAAATATTGAAACTGCTTTACCATCAAACTCTCATTCAGATACTAGTTGCTCTAGTCCACATACATCACCTATTATCCAATCTCAATATGATCCTGCAGATCAATTTCATACTACTCTTCCTACCTCACAAACTGATCATATTTCAGATTTACAAACTGATCATATTTCACCTCATCCCTCACTTCAACCAAGTTCCATATCAACTACAATCCCACTTGCTTCACCTTCTGGTTCACTTCATCCCAGAAGAAGTCGAGTATCAAAGCCTCCTTATTGGATTATCATCACAGTCTTTCTAAGTCATTTCCTTCTTCAAATGCCTCTTCTGTCTTATATCCTTTGTCTAACTATATCTCCTATTCTATACTTTCCCTTTCTTATCGGCAGTTTGCTCTTTCCATTTCTTCTATATCAGACCGTCACATATGAACAAGCCATAAAGTTTCCACAATGGCAGTCAGCCATGCAAGCAGAAGTTCAAGCTCTCATCCAAAATAACACATGGCAAATAGTTCCATTACCTCCCAGCAAGGTTCCCATTGGTTATAAGTGGATTCACAAAACAAAGTACCTCTCAGATGGTTCTATTGACAAACATAAAGCCAAATTAGTGGCTAAGGGTTACACACAAAAACCAGGATTTGACTACCATGAGACCTTCAGCCCTGTAGTCAAACATACTACTGTCAGGCTCTTTCTTGCTATGGCTGCTATTAAAGGGTGGTTTTTTGCTCAATTAGACATTAATAATGTTTTTCTTAATGGTGATTTAATGGAAGAAGTGCACATGGAAATTCCTAAGAGCTATCAGATTGAGGGGGAGACAATATTGCAACTGGACAACTCTAGTACTGCTAAAAATGTTGCTACATATTACACTTATATTGGTGTTGGAAATACTTGCGTAATGTCGGAAGTATCAGAAAAGGAAAGCTTGTCTGCAAGTTGAACAAGTCCCTCTATGGACTTAAGTAAGCTTCTAGGATGTGGAATTCCAAGTTTACTGAATGTCTAATATCTAATGGGTTCACACAGTCCAAATCTGACTACTCTCTCTTTTACAAAAACAAAGCTTCTGATGGATTTGTTGTGTTCCTAGTTTATGTGGATGACATTGCCATTGCTAGTAATAGATGACATTGATTTCTGAATTAAAGAAGATATTAAGTTCAAGCTTCAAGCTAAAAGATCTAGGATAGTTAAGGTACTTCTTAGGGCTTGAAGTGGCTAGGACTGTCAATGGAATTTCCTTATGCCAAAGAAAATACTCCCTGGAATTATTGCAGGATTATGGGTTATTGGTTTTGATATGGACTTGAATATTCACTTATCACATGATGATGAACATTTACTTTATGATCCTTTTATTTATAGAAAATTAGTAGGCAAACTCATGTATTTGACCTTAACTCGGCCTGACATAATGTTTGCTGTTCAAGTTCTTACTCAGTTTATGGACATGCCTACAAAAGCTCATCTGTTAGCTGCATACAAAGTAGTTAGGTACTTAAATAACAATCCTGGTCAAGGAATATATTTGTCATCACAATCAAAGGTCCAACTGAAAGCATTCTCTGATAGTGAGTGGGGTACTTGTAGAGAGACCAAAAGGTCTGTGACAAGTTTTTGCATCTTCATTGGTAATTCTCTTGTTAGCTGGCAGGCCAAAAAGCAGAGTGTTGTCTCTAGAAGCTCAACAGAAGCTGAGTATAGATCCATGGCCACTGCATCATGTGAAATTGTATGGTTGAAACAACTCTTGTAGGACTTCAATGAAGAACATCCACAGGCTGCTATGTTGTACTGTGATAATGTGTCAGCTATGCACATGGCTAAGAATTCAATCTTCCATGAGAGGACTAAGCATATTGAATTGAATTGTCACTTTGTGAGGGAGAAAGTAGCAGCTGGTTTGATTAAATTAGAGCATGTCAAAACAACAAAACAACTGGCAAATTTGTTAACCAAGCCAATGAACCCAGGTTAGTTCAATTTCCTATTAAACAAGATGAATGTCTGTAACATATACACTTATCTTGAGGGGGAGTGTAAAGAGAAAATTGAGGTTGGTAACAAGCTGAAGAGTGCCAGCTCAGCATATCAGCCAAAAACTCCAGCTCAACACTTGGCTAAGCTTGTAACATAAATATTTATGTTTAAGAAGTTTGTCAGTGTTAGTTTTAACTTAGTCACGTGACTATTAGTTAGAGAGAGTCTGTAATTGATTTGTTAGGTATTAGCTTAGTTTACCTTATGTGTATATAAGTACTTTCTTGTACAGTAACAAGAATTAATCAAATCACTTTATTTCAATTCATTTCTCTTTCTTCTTCTGATAGTTACCATCAACTATATGAATTATTTTTCTCTATTCCACCCATTTAGGGTATCATTTTCATAATGATTTAGGGTTGCTAATTTTTTTTTTCACTAATTAACCTCACCATCATCTGAATTATCCTCCTTGATTTTCTTTTATATGAAATTTCAATATTCTCAACTTCTATAGTGGTATAATAGGAGAACAACGCGCCCTCGAACTCCTTTCAAGAATGATCTTCCTATTATACCATTCTTGAGCCTAGTTAAAGCAAGTTTAGTAATGCTAAATTTTCTTTTTATTTCGCAGGGTTGATAAATTTGATTAGTAATCCCAGCATAAATTGGATGAATTTTGTAAATAGAAATCATAGGAAATTTAAACATGGCTTTTTTTTTTTCCTTTGTTTGGAGAATAAATTGTTAATAATTCTTAAATTATAGTTATTAATTAAAAATAAAGAAAACAAAAGTAATTTCATATATTATCAGCCACATTATTACTATAATTCTATTTCAACTCATTATAATTTATAATTCTTGCACTTAGGTGCATATTGACAATGAACTATTACAAATTTGGCCACCACAAGACTATTATAGACTTGCTTTGAGCTCAATCTAATAAACTGACAAAATTATATTGTTAAATTTGCACATAAAAATCTATGTTTTCAGAACTGCACCGGTTAGAGGTCTTGTAACACCTCAACTTAAACCCAAACCCCTTTAGGAATCCTTAAGGGGGGATTTAGAGGGAAATTTTTCCTTTCTTTTGAACATGTTTATATGATATATTAATGCATGAAAATGATATATATGCATGTTATATGACTTGATTTTAGGCACAGAAGTGATTTTAGGGTTGCTAGGAAGAAATCGAGAGATTTTGAAATTTTTGTGAATTGGGGGTAAAATGGTCATTTCACAACCCCTTCGAGTTTTTATGGA
>CANXYC011725681.1:0-10331 GCA_948193065.1 Aleurites moluccanus
GGGGTGTGAAATGACCATTTTGTCCCCAGTTCACCAAAAATTCAATTTTTCTCAATTTGTTCCTAACAACCTTTAAACCATTTTTATGCGTGTAATACTTCCTAAAACATGCATATACATTCAATTCATACGTAAAATGCAATAGTACATATCATTTAAACAAAGGACAAATCTCCTAGGCTTGCCCTTTAGAGTTCAAGTTCTAAGCTTTATCTGAAGTGTTACACTTTTGCTGCTCAAACTTAACCTACTGACAGGCTAAGCATTTAGAAACAAACTGAGTTACATCTCTCTTTATACCCCGCCACCAATACACATCCCTCAAATCATGGTGCATCTTGGTAATCCCTATATGTACACTGTATGAAGAATAGTGAGCCTTTCTCATAATCTGATCTCGCAGTCCATCAATATCAGGTACACATATCCATTTCCCACACTTCAATACATCATCCTCCACTGTAAACTCTGTCATCTTGCCATTCTGTACATCATCCTTAAGCTTCAGTAGATACAGATCCCTATCTCGAGCCACTTTAATATCATCAATCAATAGTGACTTTACCCAAAATTCGGCTATCAGAGCCTGGTTATGATCCTGGGATCCCAAATCCAACTCTATACCCAAATCAACTAACTCACCCATCTCACGGATCAATGGTCTCCTGATAATTGAGATGTGAGCTAGACTGCCCATAGACTTCCAGCTCAGTGTATCAACTGCTACATTAGCTTTACCTGGATGATAAAGGATTTCATAATTATAATCCTTAAGCAACTTCACCCATCTATGCTGCCGAAGATTCAAATCCTTTTGTTGAAATATATACTGCAAACTCTTATGATCAGTATATATCTCACATTTAGAACCATATAGGTAATGTCTCCAAATCTTCAATGCAAATACTACAGTTGCCATCTCCAGACCATGTGTCAGATAGTTCGCTTCATGCTTCTTTAACTGACGAGAAGCATAAGCAATCACTCTCCTATTCTGCATCAACACATACCCTAATCAAACTTGGGAAGCATCACAGTATACAATAAACTTTTCACCCTCTACTAGTAATACTAACACTGGAGCACTGGTCAGGCAGGACTTCAAAGTCTGGAAACTGCTCTCACACTCATCAGTCCAAAGATAACGCTCCTGTTTCCGAGTAAGCTTAGTCAACGGAGCCGCAATTTTGGAGAAATCCTTCACAAACTGCTTGTAATACCCTGCCATACCTAGAAAACTACGAACTTTATAAACACTGGTAGGCTGAGGCCAATTCGCAACTGCTTCAATCTTCTAAGGATCTACCTTAATACCATTTTTACACACCACATGCCCAAGGAAACACACTTCGGTTATCCATAACTGGCATTTAGATAACTTAGCATACAACTGATGCTATCGACGTGTCTGTAATACAATCCTTAGATGCTCTGCATGCTCCTCCTCACTCCTAGAATAGATAAGAATGTCATCAATGAATACTATAACAAACTTATCTAAGAATGGTTTGAACACCCTGTTCATCAAATCCATAAATGCAGCCGGTGCATTAGTCAACCCAAATGGCAACACCACGAACTCATAATGCCCATATCGGGTTCTAAAAATAGTCTTAAGTACATCACCCTTCTTAATCTTCAACTAGTGATACCTAGACCTCATATCAATCTTTGAGAAATGAATGGCACCCTACAATTGATCAAACAGGTCATCTATCCGAGGCAACGGATACTTGTTCTTCACTGTCATCTTGTTCAGCTGTCTATAATCAATACACATTCTCAAGGAGCCATCCTTCTTCTTTTCAAAAAACACTAGAGCACCCCAAAGAGAACTACTCGGTCTAACGAATCCTCTATCCAATAACTCATGCAACTGCACCTTCAATTCTTTCAATTCAGATGGTGCCATTCTGTATGAAGGAATGGATATAGGATCGGTGCCTGAATACACCTCAATCTCAAACTCGATCTCCCTATCTAGGGGAAATCCTGGCAACTTCTCAAGAAATACAGTAGGAAATTCCTGAACTATAGTTATCTAATCAAGCTCTACAGAAGACTTCTGCACATCTATCACATGAGCCAGATAAGCTTAACAGCCTTTCCCTATCATCCTCCTAGCCTGGATAGCAGAAACAATATTAACTTTGAACTCTCATCTATCACCCAGAAACTCAAACTCTGGCTGCCCCTCAGGCTAGAATCTAACTTTCTTCTCATAATAATCAATGAATGCACGGTGTGTCATAAGCCAATCCATCCCCAAAATCACAACTAGCTCTAACACAGGCAATTCTATTAAATCAGCACGCAAGATGTTGTCAAAAATTTCAATTACACAATCTAGATAATAGTAATCCACATCTATATTTTCACCCATCGGTGTAGCTATCACTAAAGGCACATCTAACAGTTTCCTTTCCTTATTCAATTTAGGTACAAATTAAGGTGAAACAAAGGAATGTGTAGCACTAGAATCAAATAAGGCATCAACAATCTCATTCTGAAGCAGAATAGTACCTGTAACCATATTGTCTTATCTCTGAACCTTTTGTGTGTTAACTGTAAATACTCGCCCCTGACCTCTGCCCACTGGGACCTGACAACTGCTAGGAGCCTGTCCTCCTCTGCCTCCACCTCTATCGGAAGCCTCTCTGATTTCATTCTGACTCATTTGTACTATAGGCTGAGAAACTAAAGCAGATGGCTGCTGCTCACACCATATAGGACATCTGCTAATATAGTGACCATGCTGCCCACATCTCAGGCAGGCACCGGACTGTCACCAGCACTCCCCTTTATGCCTCCATCCATAAAAACCATAAATAGGTACACTAGGCATCTGTGCAGCTGGTCCAGAGGAACCTTGAAAATATACAGGTGTTGAGTGTACCACTGGTAGTCCTTTACTCTAAACCCTCATCCTCTGACTACTCGACGAAGGTCGCTGATCAAACCGAGGCACTAGCTCTACTTGTCTAGGCTGGGAGCTACTCTCCCCCTCCTACTCTGTGACCCCGATCTTCCTTTCCTCTTTTGATCTCTCTTAGCCCTCTCTATATTATATTTCTCCTCCCTTTGAGTAGCTTTGTCAATAACTGTCATCAGAGATATAAATTTCGTAGCCAATAGAGCATTATGAAGTGAAGCATGTAACCCTCTCCTGAACCTGCTGATCAGATCCACCTCAGTAGGAACAATGTGAGTAGCATACCTACTCAGCCTGATGAACTCCTCTGCATACTCCTCTACTGATCTATCTCCCTACTCTAACTGCTCAAACTGAATCAGATTTCTAGTATTCACTCCCTCTATGATGAACTCATCAATCAACCTCTGACGCAACTCAGCCTATGTCGGAGGATGCTCACCCTACAACTTAGGCTCCATCCTATGGGAAAACCAGGTCCAAGCTTTCCCCTTCAGCAATAGGCCAACTAACTCCATAGCTCTAATGTTAGAACAAGGTAGTCTCCTAACTACCTTCTCAACCTCCTCCAAAAAATCCACTGGATCACTGCCTTTGTCGCCCCTAAACTCAAGCAGGTTTAGCTTCAGAAAGCTAAACATAGACACTCCACCCTTATCTATAACTTTACGGCCTCCCTTTACAGCAGGCTCCCCAGGAACCACAACTGGCTATACAGGAGCTGGTGTAGCTAGCACTGCCTCTAATGCAACAAGTGGGGGCATTGTTGTTGGAACTGGTGGTGGCGACATATTCTGACATTCCTTTCTTAAATCTGCCAATTCTCTGCGTAACTCCATCATCCCCCTCATCATCTCAACTCTTCAGGGATCATCGCCCCTCTCTGTATCCTCTATAGTCCATCGGGATCTGGATGGTTCCTCTAAAACTGAATACTCTCAAACTAGCGACTCATTGGCGGCTACCTCTGCCTCTCTGGTATCTCTGTCCCTATCGTCAGACATCTCTGTAATCTATCAGAAAAAACAAAAAATGTACTCAATATATCACAAAAACGTAGAATACTAACACATATCAGACAAATACAGCAAAAGACGACACAAGAATTCCTATGCTCCATAATTTACTTAATTCTACCCATTATGTACTTAGTCACTATTCCTCTGTAATTCAGGTACTATTCATATGTAACATAAAACTTTGATGTCTGTAACCTAATGCTCTGATACCACCTCTGTCATGACCCATTTTCGGATCGCGATGGTCTTAGGATGCAGGAGATGCCAATGGCGACCAACACCCATAGAACCCAGTATCACATGCAAATAATTATAACCATCAATTAATTAATCAATTTACTTAGTTACTATTCATTCTGCAATTCTGTAAACTATACATAATTATGTTGTTGGCTGTAACATCCGTCATCACATATCATATCAATACTCATATAACATCAAATATCATATATATACATATGTTCATAGCCTAACTATTCCATACATACTCCATTGAGCAGCTAGATTTTAAACATCAAAATACAGTATTCAGAATAATTACATTGATAACAAAATACTGCATGAATCCACAGAGAGTCTGAAATTGGGATTCTGCTATCTACTCAGCACTTGAAATGGGTAAACAAGGAAATGGGTGAGTATATAAGATACTCAGTGAATCTAATATGCATTGCCAATGAATGTAGTTTGGATAAATAATAGTTGATAACAGATGAAACAATGATGTCAATATATCAATGTTATCATATTACAGAATCAATAACAAGTAATGACAGAATGGTCAATAGTCATATGAAAGGTTTGGTATAATATGAAAAGACAGATAAAAGGCCAGAATATTAGGGACTATATGTAAAGATACAGTAATCTCATATCAGTATTAGTAAGCATAAGACTGATCAGGTCTTATGGCTGAGACCAGAACCCTTCCCAGCTAGGGCAATAGTAAATAATGTGCACATTGCCAACAATATATACCCACTACCCTGTTGGAGTGGCAGCTCTGTCAAGCCATATTAGGGTCAATAAAAAAGTGAAACATGTCATTAGATACCATTATGTAACAATGATATCACCAATATCAATAATCTCAATATCAATCATTTCAAGTGACAATTTCATCAAAGGAATATCAATAAGCAATAGTAATTGGTTTGGTAAACAACAAAGGTTTGGAACAAAGATAGGTTATACATTGGCAATTGGTAGGCACAATTGGCATGCCAACGTCGCTGGTGACAATGGCATTCAAATTGGTAGGCCTATGGATGAAAGAATGATAGGCCAATGGCAAAATAACTAGGCATTTTATCAAATACATGGTGGGCATAATAGGGCGAGCCAGTAGGTTAGGTTTTAGTGCAAACTTGGCATTGCCCATTCAATCAACAATAAAGCCACAATCAAGGTATCACAATAGGCAACAATGATACAACAATAAACAACATTAAAGGATCAAATTGCCTAAGGAATACAAAGGAAAAATCAAACAAAATCAAAGGCATGAATAGTAATAAAGGTTCGGCCAAAAACATGATTTCACATATGGTTTCCAAATCACATTTCAATGCTTGGAACATGATAAATGTTGCATATTAAAGTCACCTAATACTCCAAATTGCTTAGGAAAATTGATTTCCCACCAATAGCTTCAAAGGAGGTAAATATGGCAACTATGGTGTTCTTGATTTTCTATAACAAATAAACAACAAATTATTCATTCATTAGCCTCCAATTAACTTATTCTAAGCTCAAATATCATAAACTAACACTAAATCATCAAGACAAATCATACAACTTCCATTAGGGTTTGGAAATTAGGGAAAATCCAACAAATGCATCAATTGATTCAATCTAACACCATACCCATCTAACTCATCATGTAAATCATCCAAAACAACCATAAAACTAAACAAATCAATTCTTTACCTCAAATGGATGAAGTACCTAAAATGATCCTTCGATCCCTCCTTGGTTTCCTTTGTGATTTCAAGGAAGAAATGGGTTGGAAATGGAAGAACCAAGCTTGATTTCTAGTTTTCTATGAATTTTCTGAAGAAATTTTTGTGTAGAAATGGAGGAAGAAATGGAACAAGGTTTGGCCACCCTTAGGAAGAAGAAAAAGATAGCTAAAATTTTTCCTAAGGCATTCTTAAATATTAAGAAAAATGGCAAATTACCGTTTGGTCCTTAAAATTTCAAGTATTCATACTTTAACCCCAAGTTATTCTGTAATTTATTCTGACAATTCTGTTAAGAATTGAATTTCAAAGTTGGGAATCAAAAGGCTTATTTTTATTTATACTTATTTTTAAAAATAGTTTTAGAGCCATTCTGAAACTCAAACAAACCAATTTCTACTATTCCCCTCGAAATTCCATTTATTTATGATTTTGTCATTGGTTACTTTTTCAGTGTTCCTAAATATTTTTATTCTCTTTCTTTTTACCATAATTATACATGCATTTATGTGATCTTTTGCCCTTAATCAGAATCAAAAATTCAACTATTGCTCGGACTGCTATTTTCTCAGCAGTGTTTCCGACAACGTCGATTTTCGAAAAAGTAATTCATTTGCTTCCTAACTGTGTCTCTAAATTATTTATCATCATTTCAATACTTTTAAATCACATATTGAGAATTAGATCATGCATACAAGATTAGACTTTCTAAGGTATTACAGTTATGTAATGAAACCAAATGAGATGTGATTTTGTGCATTAGAATGCCCGTGAATGCCCTACTTTTGAGAAGTTTAGTGCGATACTTGGTATCAGAGTGGATGCTACCTTGGCTAGGCTAGAGCACAGGGTTGGTTATTTTCAGTCTTTTTAGAGGCTTTTAGGTGTGAGTCGGGACTTTGCTAGCTCTATGATGGTGGATGGTCAGATTAATTTGGCTATGGTTATTGAGGAATTCATGGATTCAAACAATTTTGAGGTTGTGGTTAGGCAAGAGCTAAGGATGGATGTGTTGTTTTTGTGTTTGGTATTAGGCTATAGGTTTCTTAGTTCTTCGGGATGGGGTAGCATTGAGATGGTGGAGTTGGTTTCCCAGATGGAGTAAGGTTTTTTTGTTACTGGGATGGTTTCTAGTTGAGACATTGCATTATTTGTATACCAGGCGCAACGTGGATGGGTCGTGATCTATCAACCGACGATTCTTCATGTGAGGAAATGGCTCTTTTTCTTCTTGTTTGGTTGGGTTTTGATTGGTTTGGGTAGTATGATTAGGCTAGACTGGATTAGCTGGCTATTAGAGTTGGGACAAGAGGACATCTTGTGGTTTTATTCTTAGTACGGGGTCTACTCATTCATGACTAGGAGTTATGGGTACAACATGGTGTATTTGTTGGGTTTTTATATGACCATATTTTATTCGGGGACCATGGTTTTAAGGCAGATGGGTGTACCGTAGGGATTCTGCCAGATGGGTTTGTTTTCCTATTTTTCCTTTTTTTTTGGTATTGTGGCACAAGCTATTATAAGTGGATGAAAAAGGAGGATGTGTTTGGTGAGTCCATTTAGATCGGCTAACAGGCTGGATGGTTATGATGTTTGGCTCAAGTAAAGGGTTTTGACAATGTTGTCAGATTGGTTGCTAGTTGGGACTATACTAAGTTGGGTCAAGCATGAAAGATTTATTGAGGGTAATCTTTTCATATTGGTTTAAACTATGCTCAGTTTAGGTTTAAGGGCTCATATTGGATGGACAAAGTTGATTTGGTTTTGAGTGGATTAGTCATGTTAGATCGATTAAGGTCATCTAAGAAAGGCAATGGTTAGATTTGGCTTTGAGCTTGGAAGGAGTCTATTAGATTGGTCAATGTCAGCTACGGTCAGATTTAGTCTGGAGTTTGGTTGGTTCAAAGGATTGGTTTAAGGTTTTTAAACAAGAATGGGCTTTTAGGTTTCAATGAAAGTTTGTCTGCTTGACTGTTTTAATTGAATGGAAGAGGAATTAGATGGATTCGATTCAACATTTGAAGCTGTCTAACAATTGGAGGGCTCATTTGAGAGTTTGACTTTAGTTTCAACTGAGACGAATGTGTTTGGCAAGTATGCTCTACACAACTCATTAGTTTTGATTAATTGATTTTTGTCTTGCCCTTGAAAGTTGGGCTTAGGTTGAACCTTTTGAGAGGTTTTGAACCTTTTGAAAAGTGAAATCAACTTTGGGAAGTTTCATGAATTTTTTGATATAGCAAGGTTTATGGAGAAAATAAACGTAGCTATTGCCACATATCATTGATTGATTCAAATCTCGGGGTGGTATTTCAAAGGTTTGGACTTACTATGGCTAACACTTGGGTCAATGAAGAAAGACTTTTTGATTTGATGTTGGGCAATTTGAATTAAGGAATGACGACCTTAGATGACTAGCATCAGATGATGGGCTTGGCTTTTTTAGCCTCTTTGACTAAGCAATAATTAGAAGGATGATGGCTTTTAAAAGACGTGCCCCCATATGAGGTATATGGGCAGCCTGGCCATATAATTGCTTTAGCTAAAAGATTGTATGACTGACATAAGATATAGTTGACTGATAGGATGAAAGTTTGACTAAAAGCTTTTTCAGCTCTTGTGATGATTTTAAAGAAAAGTTTTTAACTTGAAGAAGGTTGATTCTGAATGATTGACTCAAAAGATGACTATGAATGATCGACACAAAAGATGACTCTGGATGATTGACTCAAGAGATAACTTTTGAATGATTGATTTGAAAAATGACTATGGTGTAACATCCTAGGTGAAACCCTAGTTGGAAACCCTAACCCTAGCACCTAAACCCTAGTTGGAGTTATGAGTGTTTATATGGGTTGGTCGCTATATGTGTGTCATGACCCAGTTTTCCAAGCCGCGACGGTCCTAGGGCACGGGAGATGCCAATGGCGACCGGCACCCATAGAACCCATTATCAATCACATCGATCCTATCAAATACAATATTACATATAATTCATATTCAATATTTCCAATCATTCCATTAAGCATCATACATT
Source organism: Aleurites moluccanus (assembly GCA_948193065.1). NCBI lineage: Eukaryota > Viridiplantae > Streptophyta > Magnoliopsida > Malpighiales > Euphorbiaceae > Aleurites > Aleurites moluccanus. Next base: position 8,953 of record CANXYC011725681.1, read on the forward strand.
CTGATAATAATTGTATCATAAATCCATAAAATATCCCATTGATTATAATATCATCCATTTAATCAAACTGTCATCAGTTACATGTTCATTTCCTAGCTAACCAGTACATACCCATGGAGCAGCTAGATTATGAACACCAAAATAAATATTATTCAAAATAAGGAAACTGTCAATACATATGAAATCAGTGGCAGAATTTCCAAAGAAGTAGAAGTATGGATTCTGTAGCTCTAATCCTCTCCTGAAAGGGGAAACAATGAAAGGGTGAGTATAGATGATACTCAGTGAATTCACATACATCGCAATAAATATTAGGCATTATATAGCAAAGGTATCAATCAATAAATTAATAGGGTATCGAATAATTGTTAAGGTACAATAAGCCAATAATCCAACATAAAATTTTAATTTCATATATGGAAAGATAGATACAGGGATGGACTGCATGAAAAGAAATCATGCAATCTCCAAACAATCAAATGTGTTGGACAATGTAGGTCCTAGATCATCCATATCAGGGCAAATAAACATAAGGCTGATTAGGCCCTATGACCGAGACCATAACCCTTCCCAGCTACGGTACAAATATACAATGTGCACAAGGTCGACAGTATTTCCCCACTCCCCTATCGAATCGGAAGTTCTGCCATAACCATATCAAGATCAATAACAAGGGATACCATTAACAACAAAGGCATCCGGATTCAATCATTCAATCAATCAGTTTGGTATCAATCATATCAATATCCAATATCAATAATGGCCATGCCATGTACAATATCCAATACAATTCAAAGGTTTGATAATAAGGGTAATTCATATGACAAAGAAATGAAGTTCGGTAATCAAATAGGAAATATCAATGAAGCAAGGATATATGACAATAAATGATTTAATTTGGTAAATGAATAGAAAGGCTAGTTCAGAGAAAATCAAAAGAATTACCCAATGTGGGGTTCAGCAATTTGGGGTTTTTCCCAAATGGTGTCCAACAATCAAATTAAGAAAATTAATAGGACAAATGATGCATGTAGAACTCACCTTAATTTTCCAATAGCCAATAACTTAGCCAAATTCACCAATGTCCTCCAAAATCTCCAATTTGGCTACTTTGAAAATTCAATTTCCAAAATCAACAATTTCAAATTAAATTGGTCATCAATTTACTGTTCTCTTATACTCAATTAACTGTTTCTATCATCAATTTATGAATTCCATCACTAGTTTATCAAATCTAAATTCAAAGTTCCAAATAAACCCTAGAGTTTAGGGATTTCAATTAATTAGTGTTAATCTATGTAAAATAACACTAAACCCATTTATTCTAACCTAAATAATATCTGTTAAATCAATAAAATCTAACAAATAATCACTTACCT
>CANXYC011725887.1:0-11347 GCA_948193065.1 Aleurites moluccanus
GAGCAAGTAATGGCCAACACTGAATCCTGCTGCTGTCAAAGCAAAAATTTCTGAAATTTCCAAACTTCTCATTAAAATTTTAAAATTTTCCAAACAAAATAAAATTGATAACTACACTTCAAAAATTGCAGATATTACATATATAAACCCTAGCTCATTATTTACATTTTTAATTTAATCACTTCAATTATTTGGAAAATCAAACCTTAGAACTCTTAAATACAATTAAAAAAGGATAAGTTTATAATCATTACCTTAAATTAAACTCTTGGATTCCATCTTCTTTGATTTCTCCAAATAGCTTCACATAATCTCCATCAACTTACTTTCTTAACTCTTCTTTTTCTCATCTCTTCCTATCTAATTTTGGTTGATTTCTTTGAAAAGGTTAGAAGACATATTTTTTTGGTTTTTATCCCCTCAATTAGTTCTGTTCTCCTCTCCGAAAATGCAGCCAACACTTCTCCTTTATACACAAAAATCAAAGAGATAGGAATGGTGTAGCGAATTATAGACAATTTGTGATTTTTTTTTCTTTATTTGAGCACATGTTCTTTTTCTTTTTCTAATAATAAGTTAAACAAATCATTTTTATCAATTACATGACCATTTGGCCGACCACTTCATCTCATTTCTAGAATAGGTGGGTCCCATAACTTTATTTAATTGTACTTTGGCCTAAAATTTTCTTTATTTACATTTTTTACCCCAAAACTTTCTGTAATTTATTATGTCTATTCTGTTATGTTCAACCTCTAGTGTGGGGAGTGAAATATCTTATTTTAAGTTGTTCTATCCTTTAAAAATAGTTATGGGTCATTTTTGGATCCCAGATAGTGAATTTTTAAAATTGCCCCTAAAGTTGTCTTTATTTATAATTTTGTCATTACTCTTATTTTCAGTGTTCCAAAAAAAATTTCAACTCTTTTTTTTTTCACCATAATTTCACATAAAATTAACTTATTTTATCCCTCCAAGTCTGGGTAAAAAATTCTTAAATTAGCCGCACTGCTATTTTTTCGGTAGTGTTTCCAACATCGGCGATTTTCGGAAAAGTATTTCATTTGTATTATAACTGCACTAAAATTATTTCTAATTATTTTAATGATTTCAAACTACAAACTGAAAACTAGATCATACATTCAAGATAAGATCTCCTAGGGTATTACATTATATCCCTTCAATAAAATTCGTCCTCGAATTTTCTCATTCAATACTGTAAACATCGATATGTATATCAAACAGTCTCCAATCATCTTTGTAAATATTTTCTCTATATCACTTATCATCTTACTTAGACTAATGTGTAAAATTGTATAGTCTTCTTATCTTTTGTGCTATTTCATAATTCTCATATCATTTCTTATCAATATACGATCTATAATCTATAAACATTTGATAATATAGTACTTAAACTTTTAATATACTATACCTTAATATTTTCAATCACCTTAGCAATATCATTGCATTAATCCTTTTTTTTTTTTTGTACTATATTATTTCGACCATTAACTCTTTTTCCATGAGCATATTCCCTAAATTTCAATAAACAATAGCTTAATATTTATTTACTCATGTTTGAACTTCAATAATCAGGTAATTATACCATTACATACACTCTTATTATTCTTTAAGCACTATAACTTTAATTTTATAACTATCTTTTCACGGTAGTTATACTTCCTAAGTTCACAAGATATTACTCATTGTATTTAATCACTATAACACTAATCATGTCAATAACCTTTCAATAACACTAAACTATACCTCAATAATTTCATATTTTCACTTTTCATATTCAATCATCATTTACCTTGCATATTTGTCATCCACATCACATGTACTCCACTGTTCACAATTTTCCATATTTTCATTCAATTCTTCTAATCATTAGTCTTATTACATATACTGAATTATTAATCAATAACTGTATTCCCTTTTTCCACTATTACTTTTTACACTCATTTAAGCTAATTTTACTTTTTATATTATTCTAAGAGTTTTCATTAGTCACTATAACAGTGATTTACTTTCTTATTCGAATTAGTTTCCTTACATTAATACAATCACTATGTTAATCACTTCTAGTCTCTATTAATCTATATTTTGTAAATTTTACTATTACTTAATTATTAATTTACTTAGATTTGAACCTCAATAATCAGTTATGTATATCATTATAGGAACTATTAGTGTATCATTTACTTCTCATTTTACTTAATTGCTATAACATATATTTATTCTTTTATTACAATCATATTCTTAACTTTTCACTACTCTATGCCGTAATAGCTCTATATTCTCTATTATTTGGAATCATCTATCATACTTACTCATCATCAGTGCACACATTCTATCATCCAATAATTTACAATAACATTGTTCTTATTACGCTATTACTTATAACACATATTTAAAGTTGATTCTAACATAGTAAATATCAATTGATCATATACTGCTTCAATCTTCACTTTCAATTTACTATCAATTTTATCAAATTTCATTTAGCACTCCTTTCTATCATAATCATACACAGTAAATTTATACACACATTTATATAATTAGAAGATGAAAATCATAACGGATAACGTTGATAGCTATATTAACAAATAACTTCAAATGACGAAACAAAATCCTATGCACCATGGTACACTTATTAACTCATTGATACTTATGACACATATTCTAAACCATTAGCTCTGATACCACCTCTGTCACAACCCACTTTTGGGCCACAACGGTCCTAGGGCACGGGTAGACCTAAGGTCACCGAAAACCCATAAAACCCGTGAACAATCCATTAATTAATCATTCAATCAATATTAACTCATTCATCAATGCTTAAATCCCATTTATTACTTATAAATTTTACAGAAAATATGTCAGAGTTTCCTTTGTAATTTTAATGTTATTCCAGACCCAAAACCTGGTCTTTCATAAATTACTCAGCCTGCACTAAAATTTATATTTACACTCATAATAATTTGCCATCCTTATACCCTCAACTTCACAGTTTCACAGACATACATAGCACTTCTAAATCTTTTTTAAAACATACATAGCACTTCACATCATGACTCGTTAGTAGCAGCCACAACTAAAATTAGTCGCAGACACAACTTATTTGTGGCGACCGCGACTCACTTGATTTAATTGGTTAGTCGTGTCATTTCAAACACTTTTCCTAAACCTAAACACTATTTTCTCTCAAATCTCTCTCACTCCCACCTGTGAAATCTTTATTTCGACCCAAATAACCTCATTTGCTTTCATATTTCACCAAGTATATAGCCCCTAACTGATTCAAAACTCGTGCAGGCAAGGTTGCTCATCCTTCCAAGGGAATTATATCCTAAAAATCCACTTCCTCCTCCTTTGAATCTTCATATACGGAGTCCTTATCTCTTTATTAACCTACCTAAAAGGGAAAGGAAAAGGTTGTTATTCCTCCACCTCAGTATAGGGTTCAAGAACAGTGGAACCCTTCTGACCATGATGTGCTTCTACGGTCCTTCACACCGAAAAATAAGAAGTATTTTGATGTCCTCACCTCCAATAAAACTGTTCTCCCCTCTAGGTCTATGGATTGGGTAGCCTTAGTAGATCTAGGGCTAGCAAACTTGGTTAGGGTTAAGCTTGAAGTGGTAAATCGACTCACAATGGCCATGATTACCTATGATTATTACCCTCCGCTAGTTTTAGAGTTTTTCTCTACATTGTCTATCAATGCTAGTAAAGGTTCATCTTATCGTGAAATGAAGTTCAAACTTTTAGGCTAACCTTACATATTAGCACTTAGAAAGTTATGTTAAATTTTTGGATTCACTGAGGAATGTGCTGAAAATTATATTGAGGAATTTGATGCCAATGCCTTTTAGAGCCAAATCACTGGCCAAAACCTTATGTTTAATCCTAAGGCATCTTAATCCACTAGCATTAGGAGCACTAACCATAGTGTTATAAAGTAGGCTTCAAATCCACTCTTATCCATAAAATTATCCACAGAATTATGACTTACACAGTCAATGCTAGAGGTACTAGTTATAGTGCCATGCTAAAATTTGAGTAATTTTTTGTGGTGTATTGAGAACAATCGAAAGATTGCTTCCGGACAGTGGCTAGTGGACCATTTCAAATTCCTTTATAAAAGGAATTCGAGGGATATAATTGTCGGTCACTTAATTACCAAAATTGCTTGTGACATAACCATTCTAACCTTTAGGTTCTGACCTGAGACTACCCCATTTAAACCATTAGTTCACCCTCACATTGACCAAAAATACCTTGGCACACACACTTTATTGAAAATGTCCATAGTTGTCAAGAACAGAGATGGGAATTTTGTGTTGAGGGGAGAACAAGAGGTAGGGAAGAGTACTTAGAAGAGGAACAACATGATGACAATCCATCACCTCCTCCAGTAGCTCCAGCACCTCCTTTTGTACCTACTAGTAATCATTCCACTATTGTTGTTCTCATAAATGCTACATTTGATGAACTTAAGCACCGACTAACCGAACATCAATGCATTGTCTTAGCAAACATCCAGCGATTTGATGATCGGGTCACCGAGCTTGAGAAGACTGTGTCTACTTCTCAAGCATCTCTCAAAGGTGCTGTGAACTGGTTTCGTCATCAATAACGAGAGATGACTGCAGCTTTCAATGAGATGGAAGTGTCCCCTTCTACGATTTTCAAATTAGTTGATGCAGCTTTTAGTGCATATATAGATGTCGATGTTGATAAGGGCAAGGTACCGATTGAGTCCTTCACCGATATTGTAGCCATTAGCACTGCTGTAGCTGCAACTCAAAGAGAAGAACAAGAAAAAGATGAAGGGCCAGCAACCAAAGACCCTCCAGCTTCTTAGTTTTATGGTTCTTGTTTTCTTTTTGTTTTCAGTTGTAATTTTGTTGATATTTAGCCTTTTTGGTCATTTTTTATACAATTCTTAGTATTTTGTGTATTTTGGCATTTTTTGGTACAATTGAGGCAATTTTGATGTTTTTCGCCTCTTACCTTTGATTTATATCAATATTTGCAATATATGTTTGATAATTCATTGTTATGTTCATTTTGATGGATTATGATGATTTTTTTAGTTGATTCATTTTGATGATATAATTGTGCAATTTCAACAACACTTATGTAGCATGTTATTGTCAGATATATAATGCAGTATGTTTATGCTTAAAAATCCTTATTCCTCCCTTTACACTTCAATTTTTTAATGGTTTCAAACAAAGGGGGAGAAATAAATGCAATGTACCATATTTTAAGTTTTAAAACTGATATGCACTTGTTGAGGAGGAGTTTTGTAAAAAATGTCACAAAACTCTAAAATGTTCACACACTTTTTATCTTGCACTTAATGGTTATTTGTCACCATAAAAAAGGGAGAGATTATTAAACCTTTAGTATCTTAATTCATTTATTTTGATGGTTGCAAACAATTAATTAAATATCTAATTACGTTTGTTTGTTTATGTGTAAGATACAAAATTTTAGAATCATAGATAGCAGCAAAGTCGCATCTGCTACAAAAGAGTAGTGCCCGCGACTAAGACAGATAGTAGCCTAAGTCTGAGATTAGAGCAGAAGTAGCAGCCGCTACTCGAAAGTTGTAGTCGCAACTAAGGAAAGTCACAGCTACTACCAAGCAGTTGCAGCCGCTTGTAACACCCTAGAATTATTTCATTTAAGCATAGAAATACTCTATTTAATCATAGGAATATCATACATTCATAATTAGACAAGTTATGAAAAATCGACCATAACAATAAAACAGGCACCTTGGTGCTCCAATTTTTAAACGAGCTCAGAAATGCATATATTTAAATGCATCATTAGAATTATAAGCTGGAGAAATATAAGAAATATTATGTTAAAATTTAAATGGGATAAAAAGGTAAATAATTATAACTTGAAGGGTTGAAATATGATTACTTGAAGTGTCGGGGGTGAAAACCTAATTACATAAAATTTATTTAATACATAAGCTATCCTTATCTTATTTTTCCTTTCATTTTCTCCTTCTTTTCTTATTCTTCATCCATGGTTTGAATTCTATCCCCTCCCTTTTCTTAATTTTCCTTCAAAGAAACCAAAGAAAATAAAAAAGAAAACCTAATTAAACACCTAAATAACCTAATCTACATCAAATTTCATCAAAGGAAAATTTGAAGAAAACCTCCTTAGGGTTTTGGCCACTGAAGAAGATTGAGGTAAAATCTTTAATTTCTCTTCATTTTCAAACATTTAAGCATTATAAATGATTAATAGGATGAATTAGATGATTAATTACAAATAGGAATTGAAATTGGATGAAAAAACCCTACATTTATGAATATGTAAAACCCTAACTTTCCTATTTGAATTCCATAATTCAATTTGATATTACAATATATTTATTTATATCCATTTAAACCTAAAACATGACAATATATTTATTTATATCCATTTAAACCTAAAACATGTGAAAATTTTGGTGTAGAATCAAAGGAAGACGAAGAAGACCATTTGTGCCTCCTTTGAGCAATTTGGATTTATATAGTATTTTTTATCGAACTGACTATTTAGGTGAGTCTTATATATATTATTATGCATGCCTAAACCATTGTTTCAAATTTAAAAATTCATTTGGACATTGTACCCTCCTTCGCCGAACTATATGTGGCAATTTCCTTTGAAATTTTTTATAACTTTCAAGCTTAATTTGAGTTCTTTTCTTTGGTTTATTATTAGAAATGAAATGTTCTTTGTATTGAGTACATTGTTGATTTGAAATGTGAAACCTGGAATTTATTGATCATACCCTCAAATCCTACCAAATTGATGTTAAAGTGATGCACACTAAGTGTTCTGTGAAATACCCTTTGTATTTTCTTCAAGGCTACCAATTTCTATCAGTTTCGTCAATGCGGATGGGCATCAATCTCGCCAATGCAAATGTGCCATTTTGACATATTTTATACCTAAACCAAATTTAAGCTTAATGGCATTTGGCATATGAATTAATGTTCTTAATACTTATTTATTGTTCTATTGAGACAATGAGTGATTAATGAGAAGCTATTGAGTTCATTGACTATGTTATTGTACCTTATGATTTTCATTGACCATTTGGAATCTTACTTCAATTCTTTTTTACCTATTTATGTGTTGATATGATAGAGATATCTTACAGATGGGGTAGTGGGTAAGTACCATTGGCATTGTGCATAATGTATACTCTAAACTGTTACTAGGAAGGGCTAATATCCTAACCATAAGGCTTGGCCCACCTTATGTATTCCACGTAATGTGATATGTGATAAACATGTGCTCAAGGCCCATCATCTGTTATATCTATATGTTTACATATTCTTGATTTATTGATTCCATCTCTGACTATATATCCATCTTGCTTTACCCATTAGTTAGGCATTTGGTGTGCAATCTATCGCATTACTTACTTAGTGTTCTTATTGTTTACCATTTGAGCTACCTATTGGACATTCATTTGATTACTTTTCATCCTGTCTAACCTAATGTATGGTAATAAATATTAGACTCAATGAGTATTTTTATACTTATTCAATTAGTGGTTTAATATTTTTCAGGTCAGAAGTAAGGTGGTTCACAGGCTTTCTTCTCTAGTTGAGACCAGTTCATCTTTTGTAATGTAATTATCAAAGTTTGAACTTTACTTTTGTAATCGTAATAGCTTTATGGTACTGTAAGTAAGTGAACTAGTATTATATAGACTATTATATAAATAATACTTATATCTATCACCCAAATGTTTAATACATTATGAATATAATAATATTTAATGATGATGACAGATGAACGAGACGTAATGTTAAATAAAGAATTGTTATAATAAGGAATAATCGCAAGTTTATAGCAGGGTACTAAGGTGTTGGTAGCATAAGCAGTTCCCATATCCTAAGATCGTTATGTTCCGAAATTGGGATATGACAGAGGTAGTATCAGAGCATAGGTTATATGAATAGCATATAAATATGTGCCAATAGGATATAGGTGAACCATGGAGCATAGGAATTATTGTTTCGTCATTTGTAGTATTCATTAAATTTGTGTACATTCTGCGATAATCATGACGTACTAAATTATTGTGTTTGTTTTATAGCTATCAAAATGTCATTGAGGGGATGTGATCAAGCTAGTGACCCCAAACATGAAAGGGCAAAGGAGCCCAGTAGAGAAGCAGAGGTTGCCTCAAATGAGTCATTGGTAAGGGAGGAAACAAAAGAACCTCCTAGATCCAGGACAAGGATAGAGGAAGTTAGAGAGGGTGAGGAACTCTGGAGACAAGAGATGATGCAAGGGATGATGGAACTAAGGCGAGAATTATAGGAACTTAGAAGAGAAAAATGGGCAGTGCCACCACCAGTACGACCAGTGCTTCCCTCAGTTGCTCCAACAATACTTGTGCCACTAGTTGCTATGCTAGGCGAGCCTGCAGTTAAGGAGGGTCGTCATGTGATAGATAAGGGTAAAGTTAGCATGTTTAATTTTCTAAAGCTAAATCTACCAGAATTCAAGGGAGAGCGAGATGAAGAACCCACTAAGTTTTTGGAACAGGTAGAAAAGGTTGTGAGAAGGCTACCATGTTCAAATGCTAGAGCAGTAGAGTTAGTTTGGTTGTTACTCAAAGGGAATACCTAGAACTGGTTTGCTAGGCACATAGAGACACAATTATATGGTGATGTACCACTAATCTGTGCACATGTAACACCCTAGAAAAGCCTACCATAATTTTATGATTATTGTTCTTAGTATTTGGTTTGAAATCATCAAAATTACTAAAAATAATTTTAAAGACTCAGTTAGAATGCAAACGAAATACTTTTCTAGAAAACGTCGGTGTCGATAACGTTACCGAGCAAATAACAATCCGGTTGACAGATGAATTTCTGATTCTAACTAGGGGTAAAGAATCCTATATATGCATGTGTAATTATGGTAAAAAGAAAGAAGTGAAAAATGTTTAAGAATATTGAAAAAGTAAGGGATGGCAAAACTGTAAATAAATGAAACTTTGGGGGTATAGTGAAATTTAGACTGTCTAAGTTTCAGAACGGCTCTGAAACTATTTTTATAATAAAGTATAAATAAAAATAAGATATTTGAATCTTCACTTTGAAATCCAAATCCCAACAGAACTGTTAGAATAAATTACAGAAGGAAATGTGGCAAAAGTATAATTTAAGAAACGTTTAAGGACTAAAATTAAATTTATCAATTGTGACTTAGCATATAAGCCACACATAGAAAATTTTCATCATCTTCTTCCCTATTTTGGCCGAAATTTTCCCCTCCCTCTCCCATCTTTTTTCTTTCAATTTTCTTAAGGAAAATCAATGGAAACTTGAATCAAACCATATATATCTTCCATCTTCCATCCATTTTCTACTTTGGAGAATCAAAAAATTTCAAGAACAATCATCTTTAAATTTTTGTCCCAAGCATCAATTTGAGGTAAATTATTGTTTGTTTGATTTTATGATTGATTTAGGTATTATAGATGTTAATTAGATTGGGTAATGTGTTTAATTGCATCAATTAATGCATATAGCATTTTTCCCCAATTTTTCAAACCCTAACCTAAGTTGTATGAACTAGCTATGTGAAATTGGATTAGTTTATATTAATTGAGTTTAGAATATATTAATTGGAAGTTAATTGATGGATTATTTATGGTTAGTTTGATGTAGAATATCAAATTGAGAAAGTTTGCTATTTTTGCCTACTTTGAAGAAATTAGAGGAAAATCAATTTTGGTGGCTTGTTTGGTGTGCTAGGTGAGTCTTTATACATCATTTAACATGCCTAAAATGTTAAATTGAAGTTTGGAATTCATACACAAAATGGCCATTTTGGCCAAACCCTAATAGGCATGATTGCCTTTGGTTTTGCTTCATTTTTGCCTTGTTTTCCTAAGCTTATTTCATCCTTTTATTGTTGTTTACTATTGTGTATCCAATGCTTATTCAATTGCCTATAATGTGTGTTGTTGTTCATAATTAGGGCAATGTTGGAGTTACACCCAAACCTTATCAAATTATCCACCCAAAGTTGCCCACCAAGTATTTGTCAAAATGCCTAGCTCAAAAATCCATAGGCCAACTATTTGAATGCTATTATCGCCAGCGACAATGGCATACCAATTGTGTCAACTTTTTGTTTATATATGACCAACTTATGTTACATCCCATTATTGGTTGCCAAACCCTTGGTCATTTTATAATGTTATTGCTATTCCTTTGGTTCTATGGCTCCTTGAATTGATTGATGATGAATTATTGATACTTGTTGATACTATTATTATGTAATGGTATCTATTGACCTATTTCTTATTTCCATTCTTTATGATGTAATTTGATAGAGCTATCGCCCCGACAGGGTAGTGGGTACATACTTGTAACACCTCAGCTTAAACCTAACCTGAACCATAAAGGGGAACTTAGGGGAAAAATTTTTCTTTAACTTGAACTTGTAAATGTTATGTGTTTATGCATGAAATTGAACATATGTGCATGTTTTATGATGTATTATATGAGTTAAAGAGGTTTAAAGACTGTTAGGATAAAATCGGGTAATTTTGAGTTTTTGGTGAACTAGGGGCAAAATGGTCATTTCACACCCCTTCAAGTTTTATGGAAATTAACGCTATATTTAAAGGTAGAAAAGAATATTAGGACATAAAAATGATGATATTATATTTAAATGAATAATTGTTGGAGAATTAAACCCGATAGAAAATAATCCCGGGCAAAGCTGCTCGATTTGGGATTTCCATTTGAACTAAGGATATTTTAGTCTTTTCCTATGCATTATGGACTTATATGATGTATGCAAGCCTATGGTATCATTTTAGGCTTATCAAAATCAAACCATTAGATGAAAAGATGAAGGAATGGATGGTTAGATAGCTAGCTTTCACCATATGTACCATAAACTCAAAACATAGGATTGCACCATTGATATTTAAAGTTGATTTTTCCCACCTCTTCATCATTCTTCTTCTTCCTTATCAAAATCACCAACCAAACTTTCTCTCTCCTCCATTCTTCATTTCGGCCACCATTGATCTTCACCTTAGGTTGTTGTTTTCTTTCATTTTTTGATGAAAAATTATTAATTCCATCATTCTAAACACAAATATATCCATACATTCAAAGGAAAAACAAAAAAAAAAAGTGACAAATCAATCCTTTGAAGATTTTGAAGAACTAGTTGGAAAGTAAGTGATTTTTCAATTCTTTTGGTTCAATTATGTTCTTAAGATGTTATTTGATGTTATTTAGTAACAAAAATGTATTTTGGATGGAAGAAAAAT
>CANXYC011725927.1:0-27934 GCA_948193065.1 Aleurites moluccanus
GCCGACTCGGCATGGCACCAGTCTGAGTTTTCCCATCTTTGCTTGAATCATTCCTTTCTTTCTTCACTTTACCCAAATTGTCTCAAAACACCTACAAAACTCAAGAAAACATCAAACATACCAATTTCCAATATTACTTAATAAAAAGACACATGCAATCATACAAAACACACATAAATAAATACCTAAAAACCTATGCTATTTTGCATTATATCAACCCACTACCTTTTCAGAGAGGTAGCTTTGTCAAATCACATTAGAATCAATAAGAACATGAAACAAGTCAAACAATATCAATATACAATGACAATCTCATCAAGTAGCAGTAGCTCATAAATTTAATCAAATGAGACTGTGATATAGCAATGGATAAGCAATAGATGAATCAATAGATAATAGTAATATGATTAGCAATTAACAATGGGATGGATCAAAAGTTGGACAAAACAACTCAAGAAGTTGGCTCAATTGGCATGCCAATGTTGCTGGCGACGATGACATTCAAATGGTAGGCCTATGGATTTTGAACTAGGCATTTCATCGAACAATTGGTGTGCAACAAACAATAGACATTTTGGCAAGGTTTTGGTGTAACATTGAAATTGCCTCAATATCAATGAACAAGTACACAATGTAGGTTATTCAATAGGCATTTGGTTTTCATCAATAAACAATATACAAAGGATCAAAAAGGCATGGAAAACTAAAGGAAAACAAAGTAAAAATCAAGGCAAAAATGCCTTCATTGGTTTCGACCAACATAACTCTTTCAAGGATGATTTTCAATAAACATTTCAACATATAAGGCATATCAAATGACGTATATTAAACTCACCTAACACTTCAAATCACTTGAATTGCACACTTTACCACCAAAGTCTTCAACGTAGGCAAAAATGGCAACTTTCCAATTCTTTGATCTCTACATCAAATCAATCACATATATCCATCTATTAGCCATAAATTAACATAATCTAACCTTATTTAATATTAACTAACACTAATTCAAAGATTCATCTCTCACAACTTTAAATTAGGGTTTCCAAATTAGGGAAAACCTATCAAATGCATCAATTGATGCAATTAAATACATTCTATTTGACATCTAAAACATATAAATTAAGCATTGAACCAAAGAAATCACATATTGACCTTTGATTGAAGAATGGACCAAAAATCCAAAGCCAACCAATCTTGAAATTCTTTGATTTTTCAAGCAAACCATGGTTAGAAATCAAAGGATCAATGGTTTGATTCAAGTTTCTTTTGGTTTTTCTTTTGATTTTTGCAAGAAATTTGGTGGAGAAATGGAAGGTAGCATTTGGACAAAGCAAGAAGAAGAAGAGAAAATGGCCAAAAATCTATCAAGGCATGCTTATATATTAAGTAAAAATTAGCAAATTGCATTTAGGTCCTTAAACTTTTCAATAATCATACTTTTACCACATTTTCTTCTGTAATTTATTCTGACAATTCTTTTGAGAATTGGATTTCAAAGTTGGAATTCAAATAGCTTATTTGTACTTTATTATAAAAATAGCTTCAGAGTCAATCTGAAACTCAGACAGTTGATTTCCTACTATACCCTTAAAGTTCACCTTATTTACGATTTTGCAATTACTTACTGTTTCAGTGTTCATAAAAATTTTTCAACTCTTTCTTTTCACCATAATTACAAATAAAATTATATGATTCTTTTCCCTTAGTCAGAATCAGATATTCATCTGTTAACCAGACTGCTATTTTTCGAGTAGTGTTATTAACACCGATATTTTCCGGGACAGTATCATAATTGCATTCTAACTATGTTTCAAAAATTATTTTTAGTTAGTTTGATGTTCCCAGATCAATAACTGATTAGATAACTGTTCAATCACAGTAGTATTTCTTAGGGTATTACATTCTACCCCCTTTAAATAAATCTGTCCTTGAATTTAAAATAACACATACCTCAATGTTGGAACAAGAACATATACTTGACTTGCATGTCTTGTTCACTCTCCCATGTACACTCCTCCATAGTCTGATTCCTCCACAATACCTTTTTTCCATTAAAATCCCTTTTATTTCGTAACTGACAGACTTATCGATCTACAATTTTTATTGGTACTTATTCATATGACAATTCTTCATTAACATCAATATCTTGTACTTCCAATACATGTGACGGGTCCGGCACATACTTCATAACATCAAAATGTGGAATATTAGATAAACATGGCTCAACTTAGAAGGAAGAGCCAATCTGTAAGCTACATTATCAATCCTTTCCAATACCTCAAATGATCCCAAGTATCTCGATGACAACTTTCCTTTCTTGCCAAATCTTATAACACCTTTCATAGGTGAGATCTTAAGAAAAATGTGGTTACCAATAGAAAAATAAGTATAAAAGCAGTCTTCATTCGTTCTTTGATAATTGACATCTTTTCCATTGTCTCTTTTATCAACTCTGGACCTTCTAATTGTTTCTCATCTGTTTCCATCCAACATAACGGAGACTGGCATTTTTCACCATGAAGTGTCTCATATGGGGCCATTCCGATAAAAGAATGATACTGTTGTTATATAAAAATTCAATCAGTGACAAATACTAATCCCCATTACCTTTAAATTCCAGAACACTTAACCTTAATATATCTTCTAATGTCTGTATCATTCACTCTGATTATCCATCTATCTGTGGATGGAGTGTTGTACTAAATTATAGTTGTGTACCCATAACTTCTTGGAACTTCTGCTAAAATCGAGAACTAAACTGTATCCTTTTATCAGACATTATCATTAAAGGCACTCCATGAAGCCTTACTATCTTATCAACATATAGCTATGCATATTGAGTTGTAGAATAATTAGTCTTAACCTCGAGGAAATGGGCAGATTTTGTCAATCTATCCACAATAATCCATATGGAATCATATCCTCAAGAAGTCCTTGATAAACTAACCACAAAATCCAAAGTAATCTGTTCCCATTTCCACTTGGGTAATTATATTTCTTGTAGCAAACCAAATAACTTTTAGTACTCAAACTTAACTATTGATAGGCTAAGCATGTAGACACGAACTTAACCACATCTCTTTTCATATTAGGCCACCAATAAACATCCTTTAAATCATAATATATCTTGGTGATTCTAGGATGTACACTGTATGAAGAATAATGGGCCTCTCTTAATATCTGTTCCCGGAGTCCATCAACATCAGGCACACATAATCTTTTATCACATTTCAAATACTATCCTTATTTGTGAACTCTAATGCTTTACCCCTTTCTAACATCTTTCTTTAACTTCATAAGATATGGATCCCAATCTTGTGTCACTTTAATATCATCAATTAACAATGGCTTAACTTGGAATTGGGCTATTAAAGCCTAATTACGATCTTGGGATCCCAAATCTAACTCTATACTCATATCAATTTACTCATTCATTTCATGAATCAAAGATCTATTGAAAATTGAGATGTGAGCTAGACTGCTCATAGACTTTCGACTAAGAATATCTACTACTACATTAGCTTTACCCAAATGGTAAACGATTTCATAATCATAATCCTTTAACAGTTCAACTCATCTTCGTTGCCGAAGATTCATATCCTTCTGTTGAAATTTATATTGTAGACTCTTATAATCCGTATAAATTTCACACTTAACATCATACAAATAGTATCTCTAAATCTTTAATGCAAAAACTATTACTGCCATCTTCAAATCATGTATCGGATAGTTCATCTCATGCTTCTTTAACTAGCGAAAAACATATGCAATTACTCTTATATTTTGCATTAGAACACATCTTAACCCAACTCTAGAAGCACCACAGTACACTGTGAATTCATCATCCTTTGATGACAAGGCTAACACTGAAGCACTCGTGAGGTAAGACTTTCATGTCTAGAAACTATGCTCACATTCATCTGTCCATTGATACCTTTCCTGCTTTCAAGTCAACTTAACGGAGCAACAATCTTAAAGAAATATTTTACAAATCTCTTATAGTAACCTGCCATTCCAAGGAAACTACGAATCTCAGAATATTAATAGGCCGAGGCTAATTAATTACTATTTTTACCTTTTAAGAATTAACCTTGATACCATCTTTACATACCGTATGACTAAGAGAACACACTTCAATTAGCCAAAACTGACATTTAGACATTTTAGCAAACAATTTATGCTCTCGAAGCATCTATAACACAGTCCTCAAGTGCTCTACATGCTCCTCTTCACTCTTAGAATAGATAAAAATGTCATCTTAAACACTATGACAAACTTATCCAATAATTTTTGTAATTGCATCTTTAGCTCTTTCAACTCAGTAAGTGCCTAGATACACCTCAATATCAAACTCTATCTCTCAATCAGGGGTAGCCCTGACAACTCCTCAGAAAAGACATCAGGGAACTCTTAGACCATAGGTATCCAATCAATCCCTATTGAAGTCTTTTGCACATCCACTACGTGTGCTAGATATACTGTACAATCTTTTTTTTTTATCATCTTTCTAGTCTGAATAACAGAAATGAAACTGATTCTATATTCATACTTATCACTTTGGAATTCAAATTCTGGTTGCCCTTCGGCTAGAATTTAACTTTCTTCTCATAACAATGAATAACTGCTCAATGTGCAGGTAAACAATCCATACCAAGTATTATATTAAGTTGCAATACAGGCAACACTATCAAATTAACAAGTAAAATATTATCATCAATTTCAATAACACACCTTGGATAATAATAATTCACTTATATACTTTTCTCTATAAGTGTAGTTATCTCTAAAGGGCACATTCAATAATTGTCTTTCTTTATTTAACTATGGTGCAACAAAAGAGTGTGTGGCACCAAAGTCAAACAATGCACCTGTTATTTCATTCTGTATTAAAATCATACCTGTAACTGCATTATCATATTTATGTGCTTCCTGAGTGTTAATAGTAAAAACTCTTCCTTGGCCTCTATCTGCTAGGGCCTGACTACTGCTAGGACATTGTCCTTTACCTCTGCCCTTGCTTGGAGCCTCTCTAGTCACATTCTGGCTCATCTGCACTATAGGCGAAGATACTATAGCAGACGGCTGCTGATCACCCCATAAAAGGACATCTGTTAATGAAATGACTATGTTGCCCACATTTCAGGCAAGCACCTTACTATCCACGACACTCCCCTCCATGCCTTCTGCCACAAAAATCACAAATGGGCATACTAGGCATCTGAGTAACAGGTCTAGAAGATCCCTGTAAATAAGTAGATGCTGACTGCATTAGAGGCCCTCTACTTTGATTCCTCCTCTGGCTGCCTAATGAAGGTCTCTGATCAAATTTAGGCACAGGCTCTATCTATCTCGATTGAGAGGTGACCTTACCTCTTCTAGTATGTGAACCAGGTCCTCAATTTCTTTTCTGATCTCCTCTCTAACTTATAATTTTCTTCCATTTGATTAGCTTTGTCAATAATAGTAGTCAGAGATATGAACTATGTAGCAATCAAGGCATTGTGAAATAAGGCATGTAATCCTCTTCTAAATCTTACAATCAAGTTCATCTCGGTAAGAGCAATACGCGTAGCATATCTACTCAATCTAATAAATTCATCTGCATACTCTTCAATAGATCTATTACCCTGCTTCAGTTGTTCAAACTGAATCAGGTTTCTTGCCTTTACCCTTTCGGTCAAGAATTCATGAATCAATCCCTGTCTGAACTCTGCCCAGGTGGGAGGATGATCACCATACAATTTAGGCTCCATACATCTAGAAAACCATGTTCAAGCTTTCCTTTTCAGAAGCAATCCAACTAACTCAACTGCTCTAGCATCAGAGCAAGGTAGTCTCCTAACCACTTTTTCAATCTGCTCCAGAAAATCGATTGGCTCATCACCTCTGAACTATGGCAGATTTAACTTTAGAAAATTGAACATAGTTTCTCCGCCCTCATCAATAACTCGACGAACTCCCTATATAATAGGCTCGCCAGGAAACACTGCTGGCTATACTGGAGCTGGTGCAGGAGCAGTAGCAAGTGCAACTGAAGGTGGCACTACCGGTGCTGCTAGAGGTGGCAGAATATTCTATCCTTCTCGCCTCAATTCTGCTAATTCATGTCGCAATTCCATCATTCCTTGCATCATTTCCATTCTTTAGGGATCATCGCTTCCCTGGTTTTCTCTGTCATTCTTCGAGATTTGAAATGTTCCTCTGTCATTTCTCTGACAAGAGACTCATTAGAGGCTATTTCGACCACTTTGGTATCTTCTCTGTCTCTATCGTCAGATATCTCTGTCACTATAGACAACAGAAAACAGGAATAAACTCATAACGATACATTAACACAAAATACTTAAACACATTTGACGAACACATCAATAGACAAAACAAGAATTTCTATGCCCTATGGCTTACTTAACTCTACCCATACTGTACTTAGTTACTATTCCTCTGTAACTTATACTTTGATACCACCTCTGTCACGTTCCAATTTTAGAACGTGATGGTCCTAGGATGCAGGAGATGCCAGAGGCAATCGGCACCCGTAAAACCCATTATCACATCCATCAATCACATACTATACATATCAATCTATAGCCATTTAATCACATAAGCACTATTCATTCTGTTATTCTATCATTCATTCTGTAACTTTCTGTAATTACCATCATCATATACACATTTACTTTTATACTTCAAAATATGTCATATACATATATACAATCTGTCTATACTATTATACAATACCCATGGAGCAGCTATATACACATATATAAAGATAAAGTGTTAAATAATTACATTGTCTTTACAAAATTGCAGAATTTCTTAGAGAAACAAAAGTCAAGAATCTTCCTTTACTCTGCACCTGGAAAGGGAAACAAATCAATGGGTGAGTATAAAAATACTCAGTGAATCTAATATGCATCGACCGTAAGAAATGGTAGTAATATCAATAACAACAGGTAGTTATTCAATGAATAATAATCTGCTCACCAATATCAGAGTAAAGAATCATAATATAGTCAGAGACTGTAGAAACCATAAACAGGTCAATGAAGCTATAATTAAGTCAATGGAAAATATATCATATAGATATGATAGATGAGACAGATGAAGAGCCATGAAACTCGTATCACATGTATCCATCATGTATCAATAAATATAAGACTGATCAGGTCTTATGGCTAGGACCGTTAACCCTTCCCAGCTAGGGTATCATATACAATGTGCACATTGCCGATAATATGTACCCATTACCCTGTCGGAGAGGTAGCCCTATCAAATCACATCGGGTTCAATAAGAACATGGAACAAGTCAAACAATATCAATATACAATGACAATCTCATCAAATAGTAGTAGTTCGTCAATTTAATCAAATGAGACTGCGATATAGCAATTGATAAGCAATAGATGAATCAATAGACAATAGTAATATGATTAGCAATTAACAATGGGATGGATCAAAAGATGGACAAACAAATCAAGAAGTTGGCTCAATTGGCATGCCAATGTCACTGGCGAGATGACATTTGAAATCAATGTTAGGTCTATGGATTTTGAACTAGGCATTTCATCGAACATTTGTGTGCAACAAACAATAAACATTTTGGCAAGGTTTTGGTGAAACATTGAAATTGCCCCAATATCAATCAACAAGTACACAATGTAGGCTATTCAATAGGCATTTAGTTTCCATCAATAAACAATATACAAAGATAAAAAAAAGGCATGGAAAACCAAAGGAAAATAAAGCAAAAATCAAGGCAAAAATGCCTTCATTGGTTTTGGCCAACATGGCTCTTTCAAAGATGGTTTCCAATCAACATTTAAACATATAAGGTATATCAAATGATGCATATTAAACTCACCTAGTACTTCAAATCGCTTGAATTGCACAGTTTGCTACCAAAGTCTTCAAAGTAGGCAAAAATGGCATCTTTCCAATTCTTTGATCTCTATATCAAATCAATCACATATAATCCATCTATTAGTCATCAATTAACATAATCTAACCTTATTTAATATTAAATAACACTAGTTCAAAGATTTATCTCTCACAACTTTGAATTAGGGTTTCCAAATTAGGAAAACCTATCAAATGTATCAATTGATGCAATTAAACACATTACCCATTCTATTTGACATCTAAAACATATAAATGAAGCTTTGAACTAAAGAAATCACATCTTTACCTTTGATTGAAGAATGGGCTGAAAACCCAAAACCAACCAACCTTGAAATTCTTTGATTTTCCAAGCAAACCAAGGTTAGAAATCAAAGGATCAATGGTTTGATTCAAGTTTCTTTTGGTTTTTCTTTTGATTTCTGCAAGAAACTTGGTGGAGAAATGGAAGATAGCATTCGGCCAAAGCAAGAAGAAGAAGAGAAAATGACCAAAAATCTATCAAGACATACTTATATATTAAGTTAAAATTGACAAATTGCATTTAGGTCCTTAAACTTTCTAATAATCATACTTTTACCACATTTTATTTTGTAATTTATTTTGACAATTCTATTGAGAATTGGATTTCAAAGTGGGAATTTAAATAGTTTATTTTTATTTTTACTTTATTATAAAAATAGTTTCAGGGCCATTCTGAAATTCAAACAGTTGATTTCCTACTATACCTTTAAAGTTCACCTTATTTACGATTTTGTCATTACTTACTTTTTTAGCGTTCCTAAATATTTTTCAACTCTTTCTTTTCACTATAATTACACATAAAATTATATGATTCTTTTTCTCTTAGTCAAAATCAGAAATTCATCTGTCGACCGGACTGCTATTTTCCGGGTAGTGTTATTAACACCAATATTTTTCAGGACAGTATTATAATTGCATTCTAACTGTATTTTAAAAATTATCTTTAGTCATTTCGATATTTCCAGACCAATAACTGATTAGATAACTGTTCAATCATGGTAGTATTTCTTAGGGTATTACACATGCCTTTTGTTAAAGGATCAGCTATCATCAATTCAGTACTAATGTGTTTAATGACCACTTTATTTTCCTTAACATGTTCCCTTATGGCTAAATACTTAATGTCGATGTGTTGACTTCGACTACAGCTTTTGTTATTCTTAGCCAAAGACTGCAGTCGTATTGTCACAAAACATCTTCAATGGTCTAAAAATTGAATCCATAACTCTAAGGCCAGATATGAAACTCTTCAACCATACACCATGCGATGTAACCTCAAAACAGGAAACAAACTCGGCCTCCATAGTGGAAGTAGCAGTCAAGGTCTTCTTTGCACTCCTCCAGGATACGACACCACCAGAAAACATAAAAATGTATCTAGATGTTGATTTCATAGAATCAACACAGTCGACAAAGTCTGAATCTGAATAGCCAATTACCTCGAGGTTGTTAGTCCATCTATACATAAGTATGTAACCTTTGGTACCTTGAAGATACCTCATCACTTTCTTTGCAGCTCTCTAGTGGTCTAAACCTGGGTTACTCTGATATCTTCCCAACATTCCAACAGCAAAAGCAATGTCAGGTCTAGTGTAAACCTGAGCATACATTAAGCTTCCGATAGCTAAAACATATGGAATGTTTTTCATTTGTTCCCTTTCTAGATCATTCTTCAGGCATTAGTTCAAATTGAACCTGTCACCCTTCATGATAGGTGCTACACTTGGTGAACAATCTTTCATCTGAAATTTCTCTATGACTTTATTAATATAGGTTTCTTGAGATAGTACTATAATGCCTCAAGTTCTATCTCTATGGATCTTAATGCCAATGACATAAGATGCCTCACCCATATATTTCATCAAAACTCTTAGAGAGAAATTGTTTCACCTCTTGTAGTAACCCTTTATCGTTGGTTGCAAGTAAGATGTCATCCACATATAGTACAAGGAAATAAATTCTGCTCCCACTGACCTTCTGGTATATACACTAATCCATGACATTCTCTACAAAATCGAATGAAGAGATAACATCATGGAATTTTAAATACCATTAGCAGGATGCTTGTTTCAATTCATATATGTATTTCTTAAGCTTGCAAACCAAATGCTCACCATCACTAGAGGAGAATCCTTCTGGTTGTTTCATGTAAACCTCTTCCTCTAGATCCCCATTGAGGAATGCTATTTTCACATCCATTTGATGCAAATCCATGTCAAAATGGGCAACCAATGCCAAAATGATACGAAAAGAATCTTTCTTAGACACAAGAGAAAAAGTCTCTGTGTAATCGATCCCCTCCTTTTGAGTGAATCCCTTGGCAACGAGTCTAGCCTTATATCTCTCAATGTTGGCTAATGAGTCCTTCTTTGTTTTAAAGACCCATTTACAACCAATGGCATTTATTCCATCGGGCAACTCAACTATGGACCAGACTCCATTATGTGCCATTGAATCCATCTCTTCCTTTATGGCATCGTACCACATATTGGATTTATCGCAGCTCATGGCTTATGAAAACATTTTAGGATCATTATCAGCTCCAACATTATAGTCAGCTTCTTGTAAATACATAATGTAATCACCAGGAATTGCTAATCTTTTAATTTTGGAAGATCTCCTTAATGTTGTATCAATGTTCTCCAGTGAAGCATGTTGTTCAACTAGTTTCTCAACAGTTTATGGTAATTCCTAAACAACTAGATCTATAACATCAACATCAACAGGTTGTGGAGCCTTGATCATTGGTTGTTCAACAGCCGGTTGAACTAAAGGGGTGTTGTGAACAACAACCAATCTAACACTTAAGGTGGAAGGTTAGGTATCCGAATGATCAGAAATAAAGTTCTGTGATTAATCGCTCCCACTAATCAAGTCATTTTCAAGAAACTTAGCATTTCTTGATTCCATAATCCTAGTAGTATGAGATGGACAATAAAATTTGTACCCCTTAGGCTTTTCGGCATATCCAATGAAATACCCACTTATAGTCCTTGGGTCTAACTTCTTTTCTTATGGATTATAAACTCTTACTTTAGACGGCCATCCCCAAACACGCACATGTCCCAAACTTGTTTTCCAACCCTTGAATAATTTAAAAGGCATCTTTGGAACAGCCTTGGTTGTAACCCAAGTCAATATGTACGCTGTCGTTTTAAGAGCCTTAGTCCACAAAGACTTAGGTAGTTTGGAGGTATTCAGCATGTTCTACACCATGTCTAATAATGTTCGGTTCCTCCTTTTTGCAACACCATTCTGGTCCAGAGAATCAGGCATGGTGTATTGGGCAAGTATCCCATGCTCTTTATGAAACCTCACAAAAGGAATAGGTACTTGTCCATCTTTAGTATATCTACCATAATTCTCCCCACTGCTATCTGACCTCACAATCTTAATTTGCTTACCGTATTGTTTCTCTACCTCAGCTTTAAAAACCTTAAAGGCATCTAATACTTTGTGCTTATTATGAAGCAGGTAGAGATATATATAATGTGAGTAATCATCAATGAAAGTGATGAAGTATTTCTGACCATATGAGTCCATATCCAGACTATAAATGTCTGTATGTATGATCTCTAATATTTTTGAACTCCTTTTAGCACCTTTCTTTGACTTGTTGGTTTGCTTTCCCTTTATGCAGTCCACATAAGTATCATCATCAGTAAAATTAAGAGCACTATGTACTCCATCATTTACTAATTGTTTAATTCTATTAATGGAGATATGTCCCAATCTCCAGTGCCACAACATAGAGGAATCCTCATTCATAACACAACATTTCATACCAGCATTATCATGAACATGCATCGCATTATAGAAGGCATTGTTTTGCAAATTAATTCGAAAAAGACCATCAAACAAAATACTATTCCCAATAATTTCATATTTAAATAATAAACTGAAGTTTGAATCTGAAAAATTAAAGGAATATCCCAATGATAATAGTCTTAAAACTGAAGTTAAATTCCTAGAAAAACTAGGTACATAAAAGGTCCTTTCCAAATTCAAAACAAAACCACTATTGAGGACTAATTTGCATGTCCTAATAGCTTCCACATGCGAATGCATCTTGTTTCCTGAAAAGATGCACTGCTTACTTCCCACTGGCTTCCTGTGGTTTTGAAAACCCTACAAGGAATTCAAAATATGGATTGTAGATCCAGAATCAATCCACCATGTGTTATGACCTACATCAACCATACGAGATTCATAACAAACGCAAGAGATTGAATTACCTTTCTTCTCGAGCCAGGCCTTGAATTTTGGGCAATCCTTCTTCATATGCCTCTTCTTTTTATAGAAGAAGCATTTGGATTCCTTTATTATGTCAACTTGGAGGGGTATTTTACCCTTCCCCTTCTGACTGCCTTGCCCCTTCTTCTTTCCTTGGATAACCATATGAGCACTTTCACCCATTTCCATAAGCAACCTTTCTTCTTCTTGAGCACATTTAGTCAAAAGTTCATTAATTGACCATTTGCTATCATGTGTATTGTAAGAAATTTTGAAAGGTGCATACTGTGATATAAGAGTATTCAGGATGTAGTATACCAAGAAAGATTCAGAAATATCAACCTCAAGGTTCTTAAGCTGCCCCACTATGTCCCTCATTTTCATGATGTGCTCGCGTACACCTCTAACAATGGTGAGCTTCATAGTTGAAAACTTAATGGTTAGGGTCATGTCATGTGCTTTTTCTGACCTCTCAAACTCCTCATCAATGGCCTTTAACAAGACCTGAACATTGTTATGCTTAGCCATTGAGTTACGCATACTAGCAGGAATTTTGCTCCTTATGAACATCACACTAAGGCGGTTGGACCGCTCCCAAGTTTCATAAAGAGCTTTTTCTGCTTCGGTGCTAGTGGTTGTAATTGTAGGTGGCTCATCTTTCCTTATAGCATCGTCTAATTCCATGTACCCTAATTGAAGAAGGATTGCCTCCTTCTAAACCTTATAGTTTTCTCCATTTAGCTCAGGAACATCACTTCTAAATTTAGAGAATTGAACAAGTTATAAAACTGCATAAATAACATACATGCTTATGTTACAAAATTTGAGGCTAACTAAATATATATCATATTTTACCAATTTAAACCATATTAAACATATGAATCAAGTAACATAAAAACTCCTTTGGGCTAAGTTTCTGATTTAAATAGATTCATAATCACTTTATGATGAAACTATCAAAATATGTTATTTTCCTCATTTCCTGTGGGTAGATTAAGGAAGATAATATGCCATTTCATCCTAATTAATTATACTAATTAGACAAAAACTCCTGTGGGATTAAATTTATCGTATTAATATGATTAATTACAATGTTGGTAAATTAAATATTACTCTCAAGAACAGTTCCTAGGAAAGGCTGCATGGATCATAAATTGTCCCACTTAAGACCCGGTCTCCTTAGACAGAACGTATCCGAGAGTAATATTTAAGTTCCCAGTATTTAGAAATATTCATTTACTTTTATGTAATCATCAAAGCTTAATATATATTTTAATCAATTATAGATGTTGTGGCTAATCTCTAATTAATTAAAATATATGGATCACTAGATTTTCCATGCATAAAATACCAAAATTACATATATAACAATAATATCAATAAATTGACATACAATCTAATGAAATATGCACAATAGTTATTTGAATGCTAACATTCCACTAATAGGATCAAATAGCAATAATTAATTAAAAGTCCCTACAAGAATTGTGTACAAGAAATACCACAAATAGGACCCAATTCAAAATCCTTTTAATTTTAGTGAAATACTAGTAACTTGATAGTATTATTTATTTATTATTATTATTATTTTAGTAATATCCAATGTGAGGACTTAATTGGAAATTTTTCTTAAAACAGTGACTAAATAGTAATTATGAAAAATTACTGGTGCAATTTTTATTCTTTTCCAGACTCACAAAGTGATCAGGGGCCCAAACCAGCAGCCCTAAACGACTTGTCGTCTGGCCCAAACAGTTGGCAAACCCAACTGACCAAATGACAGGTCGTCTGCCCTCAGCATAACCCATCACGCAAGGCCCAAATGACTTGTCTTCTGCGTGCACTGGCAGACAAAATAAAAAAGCTAACGACAGGTAGTTTGGTTAACAAATCAAACGACCTGTCGTCCAGGTCTTCTTCAACCTTCAACCGAGTCATTTCGACCTAGATCGCGACCCGATTGGCTTTTCATGTTTTTGGCCACCAAATCACGATTTTAAAACATCAAAAAGTCAAAAATTGATTTCCTAATAATTCCCAACTCTTAATTTCATGAAAAATTGAAGGAAATCAAAAATCCATTTGATAAAATTTCAACAAAGAACTCAATCAAGCTTTTCCATGAAAACCCATCCAAAAATTCAACAAGGCAGAGGCAAAAAACACGCTCTGATACCAAATGTTAGACTTAATATATTCTAAATGTGCTTCCAAGTAAACAACAAGCATAATTAGAATCAAATGTGAAATTATTGGACCAAAAATTTAAGCTAACCTCCCACCATGGTTGAGCCGGTTGGAATTGGAATGGAGATCTCTTCTTAAAGCTTGAAGAATGCAAATGAATTTTCACACTACTAGCTAATGCACTCTCTTTTATATGGTGTATTTCTCAATCAAGAATGCTTGGTGTAGACCCCTATTTATACCCATCAATTGGCTTCATCCAATAACCTCCCATCAAGGTTGTTGGAACTAATGGATTTACTGCCATAGAAAGTGGAAAACGTGGAAGGGAAAGAGGAAGAGTGGGTTAAACATGGAGCCAAATCCCCTACATGCATGGGATCACAACGGCTTCATCCAAAAATCAAGACATGGATATGCATAATAATGTATACATTACTCACCTTAGCTTATGACTTATACATTTCCCTTTTCCTTTATCCTTGATTCTTTGCCTTATCTCTTATGGTACCCATCAGCTCTCTTATTCATTATTGACTCTACATATCTAATTAATTTTAATTTAGATACTATTTAACATAAAATTACATTTTTATACTTATATTAAAGAAAACTTCTCAAATTTTCAAGTTTTAGGTTTTTTCTATAAAGAACCTTTACTGACAGCCTATGTTTCATTACTCATATCTCTCTCTACATTTATCCAAATGCTTTAATTCTTTTTCCTACTTAAACTAAACATATCATGTTTTAATATACAAATTCACCTTATTCCCATTATTACACAATTTATAGTATTAGTTTAAACTTTGCTTTATAACCAGCCCTGCATTCTGCCCTGTAACTCTAATTTGGTAGTCCCTACTGTTTAGCCTATAACTTAATCGAAACTTATCCAATTACTTTGATTATTTTTCCAATTTACTCTAGACATATGAGATTATAACATATTCAAATTCCAAATTATTTGGTTTACTATACAATTATTAGTGAATTTTCAAAATTAAACTATTGTCCTAAAATCCTTATCCGAATAGACCCTATTTTCATGCCAATAATTAATTCCAAGATTAACCAATTGTAAAACCATTTTATAGTTATTTATATTACATATAATAAATATTTTTCATATTTATCACTTTATTTAATTTAGACTCTAAGATACTCATATCAATAGTATTTTGTAACCTATGTTCTGTTTATCAGTCAATTATGGTAGTCTATGCTTATGGATCTATATCTCATAAAACATAAATCCAATTGAAAAAAAATTTCACAGACTTATAGATTAGACATTGAACACTTTTTATGTTGAACACTTCTTCTAAATCTATCTTTATCGTTCTAAACAATTAAAATACTATAGAAAATTTTATAAAACCTAATTATGGCTAGTCATAATTTTTGTTCAATTAATTTCTCCTCACTTCGAATTTCATCAATTCTTTTTGCAAACATAAAATTAAATACTTATCTACAACTTTCATGTTTTGTCCATCCTCAAATTCATACAATAAAAATTTGAAATTTCAGCTACATGTTCTACCTTAAAAAAAATTCAAAATCCCCTTTAAACCCTAATCCTTTCTTTACACTTTTAGCTCATTTAGCTCAAATATTTACCAAATCAAACCATATAACTCTTAAATTAAATTTAAGAATTATACCTTAAGTTAAACATTTGAATTGTTCCTCATTTTGTTCCACCAAATAACTTAAATACTAAATCTTTCATTAATTTTTCCTTGATCGTCTTTTCCTCCATCAATTCTCTATCTACTTGGTTGGTTTCTTTGGAAGGATTGGAGCAAATTTTTTAGTTGTTTTCTGCTATATGGTTCGGTCTATTGGCATCAAATGACCATCCATTCCTTCTCTTTATAGATACACTAAAGCCAACTTATAAAGAAATGAAGAGAAAAGTAGAATTTTCTAAAATAATGGACATTTGTCCAATTTCTAAGAATATTAAGTAAAACTCTGTACTAAAAATCTCCCTCCAACATCATGGTCGGCCACCACATTCTTCCTTTCTAAAATTTTGGTGTAAATGGGTGGGTCCCATAACTTTGTTTAATTACACTTTGACCCAAAATTTTCCTTAATTGCATTTTGACCCCGTAATTTTCTGTAATTTATTATGTTAATTCTATTAAGAATTAACCTTTAGTGTAGGAAATGAAAATGCTCATTTTGAGCTACTCTATTTATTAAAAATGGTTATGGGTCAATTCTGGATCCTAGATAGTGGATTTCTAAAATTGTCCCCAAAATTGCTATAAATTATGATTTTGCCACGCTTTAAAATTTCAATGTTCCCAAAGATTATTCAATTCTTTCTTTTCACCATAATTTCACATAAAATTAACTAACTTAATCCTCCTAAGTCTAAGTGCTAATTCTTAAATTAGCCGGATTGCTATTTCCCCGAGCAGTATAATTAACACCGGTATTTTCCGGTACAGTGTTACAAAAGTGACCCGGTTGAGGTTCAAAAATTTCTAAGTGTTACACTCTACCATTCTCTGTATATTTTAGTAAATAGTTAAGCCTATTCATATTTAATTTTTACCACATCAGTTACTATGATCCAATATATCCATACTATCTACTTACTGTCTACTGTTCTATCTGTTGGGGTATTACATCGTTCCGAGGTCTCATTCTTCTTCAAAGGAACCAGACTTCCTTGCTATGTAAACATCTTTAAACATGATTCTTTTGTAATATGTTAGAAGCTCCATGGTTAACTAGACTAGTTAGTAGTAATTATGTATAGTATGTAAATGAATAATGTAAATTAATTAATTAGCATATTATGGATTATATAATTAAACGTTTGTTGATGGATTGAATTATATGTTGGAATTGAGATGGGAATAGAATATGATAACAAATGGTTAGTGAGTTTATAACATGGTTCTACAGGTGTTGGTTGTGTAGGCAAGTCCCACACCCTATGACCGTCATGTTCCATTTTTAGGACGTGAAAAAGGTGGTACTAAAGCTTAGATTTACAAGTATATTAGATAAGCATATACTATTAGGATGTAGGTAAAACCATGGAGCATAGGATTTTCATTTCGTCATTTTCAATATTCATTATATATGTGTTTATTCTACATTATCTGTTACGTGATAATTTTTGTGTGTCTTTCTTATAATGATCAAATATGATGTCTATAGGTAGACCTCGAGGCATACCCTATGGCAGAGGTCGGGGTAGAGGTAGAGGTCAGGGTAGAGATGCCTAGGGAGGAATCTGAAATAGCTTTTAATGAATCTTTGGTGCGAGAAGAAGTAGGGGAACCACCTCACATAAGAAGATGAATACATGAACCAAGAATAGCAGAACCAGTAGGGGAAGGAAATGTAAAAGCATTATTGAGGAAAATTCAAGCCTTAAGGAGGGAAAATGAAGAGCTAAGAAAAGCAAGACAGGAACCCCTCACTAGTACCAATTCTTCCACCTGCAGTAGTACCTCCACTTATTTAACCTGCAGTTGCACCGATGGAACCAGTAGCTAGACTGGAGAGGCGATGGGCTATTGATGAGGGAGGTGTGACTATGTTTAATTTTCAGATGTTGGGGTTACCATAATTTAGAAGGAAGTCTACTGAAGATCTTAGTGAATTTTTGGAATAGGTGGAGAAGGTAGTCAGTAGATTGCCCTATTTTGATGCTAGGGCCATAGAGTTGGTTGGTTTATTGCTGAAAGAAAATGCATAGAGATGGTTTGTTACACATGTTGAGAATCAATTGTATAGTGATGCATCTCCAACATGGGAATAGTTTCGGAGGGTATTAATGGATGAGTTTTTAACAGAAGGGATACGAAGCAGTAGATTGATTCAATATGAGCAACTGAGATAGAGGAATATGAGTGTCTCGGAGTATGCTAATGAGTTCATACGGTTGAGTAAATATGCTACTAAAGTTACACCCACCGAAGCAGATTTATTGATAGATTTCGATGGGACTACATGCTTCACGTCACAGTGCCTTGGTAGCTATGGAATTCACTTCTTTGACGAAGTTAATAGATAAGGCAATACAAATTGAGACAAGATATAAAGAAGAAAGAGAAGAACGAGAACAACGAAGGAAAAACATAATAGATAGATAGCAAAAGAAGGGAGAAGGCATTTCTAAGTCTAGGCCACTAGAAGTAGGAGCTAGAACCAGTCAGAGTCAACCTATTGGGGGGACAAAGACCGGGACATAATAGAAATACTGTTAAGTCTACTGCATCAAGATTTACTCGTGCTACTACAAAGCATCATTGACATCAAATCTTTCGACATGTGTTATTTGTGGTAGAAAACATAGTGGAGAGTGCAGATTATAGACAAGTGCTTATTTAAAATGTGGCTAGCATAGCCATTTTATCAAAAATTGCCTTATGTGGGGCGATAGGCCAACCACCACTGCTGCTTCTCAACCTACAGTACAAATGGGTCGAAGTGAGAACAAAGGATGAGGAAGTAGAGGAAGAGGGCAAGGTCAAAGTCAGAGTACTAATTAGGTTCCAGCAGGATGAGGTTAAGGCAGGGTGATTGCAGTGAATCCACAAGAAGCATAGAAGTCAAACACTACGGTGATAGGTATGGTTTCTATTCAACATATGTCGATACCAGTATTATTTGACTCTGGTGCTATGCATTCATTTGTTTCACTATGCTTTGCTAATAAACTGGGTAAAGAGAAACAATTAATGCATATACCCTTAGAGATAACCACTCCTATGGGTGAGAGTATAGATGTGCAATATGTATATAGAAGGTGTGAAATTGAGATTGAGGGTAAAAAATAATTAGTAGATCTTGTTGAATTACCAGTACTTGAAATTGATGTGATTTTGAGTATAGACTAGATAACAGATCATCATGCTATTATAGATTATTATGGGAAGAAGATAGAATTTCAACCGTAGGGACAAGATAAATTTGTGTATCAAGGTGATAGATGTGATACTCGAACCAAACTAATATCAATCATTGGAGCACAACGACTTCTACGAAAGGGTTGTATGGCGTATTTGGTGAATCTCATAGATACCAGTATAGCTCCTAAAGGGATAGATCAAATCCTAATTGTTAATGAATTCCCAGATATTTTCCCTGAGGATTTGTCTGGGTTACCGCCAGAAACGAAGATAGAGTTTGAGATAGATGTTTATCTAGGCATAGATCCTATATCAATACCCTCTTATTGAATGGCTCCTTCGGAGTTGAAGGATTTAAAGGTGTAATTACAAGAATTGTTGAATAAAATGTTTATTCATCCGAGTAGTTTACTGTAGGGCATACCAGTATTATTTGTGAAGAAGAAAGATGGATCACTTCAAATGTGCATCGACTATAGATAGTTGAATAAAGTGACCATCAAGAATAATTATCTATTACCTCAGATAGATTATCTATTTGATCAGTTGCAAGGTGTTTGTTATTTCTCTAAAATTGACCTTAGATCGAGGTATCACCAGTTAAGAATCCAAAAATAGGATGTGATGAAGACTATATTTCGAACCCGATAGGTCATTATGAATTCTTGATGCTACCATTTGGATTGACCAACCCTTGCTGCATTTATGGATTTGATGAACTGGGTATTTAAGCCTTATTTGGATAAGTGTTTCATTTTGTTTATTGATGATATACTTGTTTATTCTAAGAGTAAAGAGGAACATAAGGAACTTTTGCAAATAGTGCTTTAGATTCTACGGGAGCACAATTTATATGCTAAATTATCAAAGTGTAAATTTTGGCTCACAAAGTTATGTTTTCTTGGACACGTGGTGAGTAAGGATGGAATTAAGGTGGATCAGAAGAAAGTAGAAGCAATAGAGAATTTGCTACGGCCTACTAATGTAACTAAAGTCCAAAGTTTTCTGGGTATGGCTGGATATTATAGAAGATTTGTTAAATATTTCTCCACAATAGCAGCTCCACTAACCAAATTGACATGAACGTGGAGAAATTCGTATGGACAGATGAAAATGAGAGGAGTTTTTAGACACTAAAGAACTGTCTCACTTCTGTATCTATGTTAGCATTACCATCTGGAACTGGAGATTTCTCCATGTATTGTGATGCATTTAGAGCTGGACTAGGATGAGTAATAATGCAGAATGGTCGAGTGATTGCATATGTTTCACTACAGTTGAAGAAATATGAGCAGAATTATCTGACCTATGATTTGGAGATGGCAGCTGTAGTATTTGCATTGAAGATATGGAGACATTATTTATATGGGGATAAATGTGATATATATACAGATCATAAAAGTCTCCAATATATTCTTCAGCAGAATGATCTAAATTTATGGTAGTGAAGATGGGTTGAATTGTTAAAAGGTTATGAGTACCAGATCCTTTATCATCCAGGCAAAACTAATGTGTTATTTTATGCACTGAGCAGAAAGTTAATAGGAAGTTTGGCCCATATTGCTAATTCATGGTGACCATCAATTAAGGAGATGAAAGAATTAATAGATATAGGAGTTAGATTAGAGATGGGTATATAGGATAAGAACCAGACTTTGATACCAATTTGTAATAAAATCACTGTTGATTAAAGAAATTAAAGTAGCATAAGATCGAGATCCACAGATGGTGATGCTAAAAGAAAATGCATAAGCAGGAAAAACTCTTGATTTTATGGTGGATAATAGTTTATTAAAATGCAGGCAATGGTTATGTGTATCGGATATGGACAGGCTATGAGAATGACTTATGAAGGAAATATATTTTGCACCTTATAATGTTTATCTAGGAGTGACCAAAATGTATCATGGTTTGAAGATATGTTATTGGTGACCTAATATAATGCGACATGTGACTAAATTTGTATCCACCTGCTTAGCCTATCAGCAAGTAAAATTCGAGTATCAGAAGTTGTCAGGATTACTTCTAGAAATTGAGTTGTCAGAATAGAAATGGAATCAAGTAACAATGGATTTTGTAGTGGGATTGCCAAAGACCCAGCGTGGTTATGACTCAATTTGGGTGATTATAGACCGTCTGATAAAATGTGTATTTTCTTGAAGTTAAGACAACTTACTCAACTACTCAATATGCTTAACTATATGTTGATAAGATAGTCAGACTGCATGAGATACCATTGACTATCATATCAAATCGAGGGACTCAATTCATATCACGATTTTGGCAGAAATTTCAGGAAGAATTGGGTACTCAACTACACTTCAGTACAACTTTCCATCCACAGACTGACGAGCAGACATAGCGTATTATTCAAACATTAGATCATATGCTACGGCTGTGTGTTCTTGATTTTCGTGGTAACTGGGATCGGTATTTACCATTAATTGAGTTTGCTTATAATAACAGTTATCACTTTTCTATTGGTATGGCACCATACGAGGCGTTATGTAGTAAAAAATACACATCGCCAATTTATTGGATTGAAAAGGGAGAGAAACAATTAGAGGGACCAGAGTTAATTAGAGAAACGATGGAAAAAGTCCCCATTATTAAAGAAAGAATGAAGATAGCTTTTAGCCGACAAAAAAATTATGAAGATCCGAAGTGCAAAGACATTCAATTTATTATGGGTGACCATGTGTTTCTTAAAATCTCACCAATGAAGGGCATGATGCAATTTGGCAAGAAAGGGAAGCTAACACCACGTTACATTGGGTCATTTGAGATTTTGGATAGAGTTGACAATGTTTCTTACCGACTGGCACTTCCACCACAACTCAAT
Organism: Aleurites moluccanus; assembly: GCA_948193065.1. Taxonomy (NCBI): domain Eukaryota; kingdom Viridiplantae; phylum Streptophyta; class Magnoliopsida; order Malpighiales; family Euphorbiaceae; genus Aleurites; species Aleurites moluccanus. Next base: position 22,069 of record CANXYC011725927.1, read on the forward strand.
CACGTGGATTCAGTCTTCCACATATATATGCTTCGTAAATATGTTCCGGATCTATCACATGTACTTCAACCGTAGACCTAACTTATGAAGAAATGCCAATCAAAATAGTGGATTGACAAGTTGGGCAACTTCAAAATAAAACGATATTGATGGTTAAAGTTCTATGGAAGAATCATTCGATAGAAGAGTATACGTGGGAAAGCGAATATGATATGCAGACTAAATATCCCCAACTATTTTATGAATAAGGCATGTTTAGTTTAAATTTGATGACAAATTTTATTAAGGGGATAGAGTGTAATACCCCAAATTTTTCGATAATTACTCATAGGACCCTATAATCAGTATAATTGACTTTATAGTTTTTAATTAGAAAGTTAGATATAAAATAACAATTTAGTACATAAATAGATAATTTAAAATAAAATAATATTTTAATACCTAAATTTCAAATTTTATACCTAAATTACTTAATTAAATATAGAATTTCACCAAATTAATTATGAGACCTAAATTTATATGACAAATAAATTATGAAAAATAATAGTATCTAAAATGGGATTTGTGATCAAAATATAAATATGAAAAATTGTGGGATCAATTTATAAATAATAAAAGTTTGGGGGCCAAATCATAAATATATAAAATTATCAAAATATCTTTTTATTTCTAAATAATTCTATTTTGGCCAAAAATTTCATCTTCTTCTCTAAAGGGATCGAATTCCCCACCCAAACTTCTTCCTCCATTTACTTCACTTCTCATCCAAAATTCTTCCGTCTAACCTATATCAAATTTAATCCTAATAAAATCTATATTAATTTTAAAGCCTAAATACTTAGTAACCATCAAAATTTTTACTAAAAATCTTAAGGAAATTCAAACTCTACAAAGAAAGCAAAGTTGTGTTTTGAAAGTAATTGAGGTAAATCACTTCCTATTGATTCCTTTTCATTGTAAATGAGTTATATGATGATTATATATGAATATATTAGTAATTGGAAAGATATGTGTAATTGTAGGAAGAAATTTAAAGGAAATAGGATTATGTCAAAATCTAATTTGTGAATTAGATATAGTTAATTCAATCTAAGTTTAGAATTAAGTTATCTATGTTAATTTAAGTCTAAAACATGATAAATATATATTGTAGAATCAAGAAATCAAAGAAAGAATGGTGGTGATGGAGGTGAAGGACAAATTGACCTAAATTGAATTTTAAAGCTTGAAAGGTGATTTTGTTTCAAACAACTATCAAGATGAGTTATAAATTATTATTATATTCATTTGAAGCCTTGTATGAAATTAAAAAGCCCTCCCCCCCTAAAACTCTATGTTGCCGAGTGGCCATGTCCTTTTCTTCCTTGGATTTTTTATTGATCAATTGCTTATATATGTTTCCTTATTTCAAGTATTACTTGAACAAGCTTGATAATTGAATATCTCGATTGTGTTGTGTACTTGTTAATTGATCAAATGGACTTAAAGATCTTTGCCCAAAAATCCTACTTTATGCTTATTTAATTTATGCTCACAAGGTGTTTGATGAAATATCTTAATGAAACTAAAATATAATCCACCAAGTGTTTGATCTAAAGATTAGTACCATTTGAAAATGAGTTCCAAAGAAACCTAAACTTAACTTGACCCATGACCTTTGATTCCATTTCATATGAACATTTATATTTCATAACATAGAATTAATGTTATTAACCTTTAATGTGACTTAAATTATCCATTGAAATATTAATTGATTTATTATGATTTTCTATATGTTATTGTCACCTTATATGAGTTTAATAATATTTTGATCCTTATTATGTATTATACCTGATAACATGACATAATTACTTTTCAATTAGGTAGTGGGGTAGTGGATGAAAACCATCGATAATGTGCACATTGATATATTTATAACCCTAACTAGGAAGGGTCAAGTCCTAGCCATAAGGTCTAATCAGTCTTATGTCATTTCTCGAGTTTAAGTTATTAAAAATGTAGCTAATGAGATTTATACGAGTATGAGGCCTTTCATCTGTTATGTTTTATTTTTCCTTCTTTCTGCCTAATCATTGAATTATGTGACCTTGACTACCTTGTTTCTTTTATTTGCTACTTATTACTTTTGAGATGAACATTTGGTGAATTATCATGTCCTTTACCTAATCCTATTGTATAATAATATATTTATAGCTTACTAAATTGTAAAACTCACCTTTTTAGTGGTTTAACATTTTTCAAGTCGAAGGTAAATAGTAACGGTTTCGAAGTCTCATTCTTCTTCAAGGAACCAGACTTCCTTACTATGTAAATATTTTTAAACACAACCCTTTTATTATATGTTAGAAACTCCATGGTTAACTAGACTAATTAGTGGTTATTGTGTATAGTATGTAGATGAATAATGTAAATTAATTAATTAGCATATTATGGATTATATAATTAAATATTTGTTGATGGATTGAATTATGTGTTATAATTGAGATGAGAATAGAATATGACAACAGATAATTAGTGAGTTTATGGCAGGGTTTTACAAGTGTTGGTTGTGTAGGCGGGTCCTATACCCTAAAACTGTCATGTTCCATTTTTAAAACATAACATAAGCTTATAAGTAAGAGAAGTTAATTTGATGATATTTTTTTTATTTAAATAATCTTACATTCATATATTATAATTTTATTTTAAAAAATATTAAATAATTATCTATCATTCATTTTTTATAATATGTATTAGTATATTTTAATATTATCCATTCAAATATAAATATTTAATTTTATATTTTAACTTATAAAAATTAATAATATAATTGATAAGTAAATTAATTTTATATTTTATTGATTAAAATTTAATTATTGATATTAAAGAAATAAATTTTTTATCACATTTATAAATTTTATATAGAAAAGTTAATATGGCATTTGAGCATTAATCTATAATTAAATTTATCTATAAATTGATATTAAATTTTAATTTATAAATAAATTTATGGATTCAATTAATAATTTTTTTTTAATTTCAATCCGATGAATGAACAAGTTTATATGTAATAATTTTTTTTTTTTAATCTTTATAGGTAATTTTTTTTAAATGTAAATTTCAAATATAAATTTGAGATATGATGTTATTGAAATTATTATTGTACGAATTAAATCCTGACTACATGTTACTATCATTTTTAATTAAATATTATTAAAGATAGAAGGGAGAAAAAGCCATTCAAATTGTCAGTAAAAACAATTATTCTGAATTTTATTCATCATTATAAAAAAAAAAAAATACACTAAAAAAATAATATTTTAAATAAGTATATCTACGAAAATTATATTATATAACATTCTTCGAGGACTCGATTATTTGAGGTATAAAGTTCATATTTAAGATTTAAAATCAATATTTTCAATAAAAATAAATATGTTGAAGCAAATAATATCAAATTATAAAGTAATTAGATATTAATATTTTATTAAATAAAGTTATGTTTCCCAACCCTTTTAGCTAAATTTTGTCAAATAAAATATTTTCTTAAAAATCATTAAAAAATAAAAATTAGACAATATTAGCTACACATTTGAGATTATTTGTTATTTTTCTTTAAATTCACATATCTTACTATATTATGTTAATTTAAATAAATTATTATGATAATTTAAAATTTAAAGAAAATACAAATAATGTAACTTAACTTATTTTCAATTATTATCATTTAAACAAATTTGTAATATAAATAATGGTTAAATCATTATCACCATTATTATACAATTATTACAATTTAAATTATTAAAGACTTATATAATGATGATTTATTAAAAAAATAAAAATATTAAGTATCATAGTTATTATAATTTAATATAATTTATAAGATAAATCATTTATTTATAACATATATATAATACAATTAGAAATTATTCATGTTTAAAATTTCAAAATAGTAATTAATGCATATTACTTTTGTTAATATTGGTCAAAATATTATAATAAGACTTATGCAAAATTAAAAATAACTTTCATGTATCAAATCAATAATTGAAATAATGATTTTATATAATTCAATCTTTGTAAATAAAGTAATAAAGCCATGATATGTATTTAAAAAAAAAAATCCATTATAGTTTATTAACTTTGAAAATTAAGTAGTTTTGTTATATTGTCTTTGTTGATTTAAAAATTGTTTAAATAAATTTACATATTTATATTTTATTAATAGTTTTTCTTTCTTAATATTAGGATGAAAATTAGCATAATTTAAGAATTTTAATCTAGCATTGATAGAAAGCAGTGAACTTTTATATTATTTTATATTTTTAATTTATTTATGTTTATTATTATTTATGAACATATATTTTGGATTGAGTAGTAATTTTGAATTTTTATCTTAACAATTATTAATTAATATGGGAACAATAAATATTTTAAGAAAAAATATAGGAACAAAATAAAATATAAAAAAATTATGCTAACAAACATTTATTACTATAAATTTAATAGATAAATACTCAATAAAAAATAATCCTATTTTATTTCAAGTGTATATTAAAAAGTTTAGTTATTTTTAGTTTATTATATTAATTTTATTACTTTCTTCTTAAAATACCTTTACCTAAAGTAATCCTATTATACATTTTCCATTTTTTTTATTTTTCAATATTTATAATAATAAAATCATTTACTTTAATTAGATATCGTAATACTCTTATATAAAAATATTAAAAGACTGTTCTATCAATTTTATAATTTCAACATAGAAAAAATAAAAATATAATTATATATGTGATTGTATTGATATGAATGAATGAAATATACATTTAACAATTATTTATTAAACTAACATTTAAGAAAAATAAATTATAATTTGAGACGGATGGAAAAAAAAAACTATATTTTTAGACGAATAAAGTATTACTTAATATGTGTATTAAATAATATATTAATAAAAAATATACAGAAAGCGAGGATTAAAATCTAGTTTGAATTATGATATTTTATTTATTTTTATATGTACTTGTATAAGAATCAAAAAATTATTAAATAATCTTAATTATAGTTAAAAATAATTATATATTTTTCTTTAAAAATTGTGTAATAAGGAAGAAAAATGAAAATTAAAAATAAAATATCTTTTATTTTTTATAGCGTAAAATAAATTAAAATAAAATATATATTTTTTTAAGACGGCCTAGAAAAAGAAATAGAGGAACTAAACTCATCTTGTAAGATCTTTTTTTTTTATTATTATTATTTATCTATAAAAGAAATATTGAATGTGTAAAGTGGGCCATATACACGAATATAGGCATGAATTTCCCCTTATTTTAAGCCGATGGTGTGTATTGCTTTTCTTAGCCAACTTTGAGGGTTGCTCAGAAAAGCACAACAAGAGTAATGTTTGTAAGACTCTTTTCTTTTGCTTTGGAACAAAAGTGACAGGTCCAAAACAGAAGTAATGTTGAAAGGTATTTGCATAATTACAACACTTTTTTTTTTCTTTTTAAAGTTTTATGATGTGGGAACATGAAAATTGGAAGGCTGTTTTTTAGGTCAACAAAAGTACAAGGTTAAATTGAAATAAATGATGATTAATTGAACTAGCTAACCCTAATTTCTAAACTAGTCTTTTGACACCTCTTAGAAAGAAAAAAAAAATCATGGTAATGGGGATATATAATCAGGTCACACACATTAAGGATGAATAGTGAGATATTTAAATAGAGGATTATGTTGAACATAATTGAAAATTTTCTCAAAATTTTTTATACTTAACTTTAATATTGCTAGAATTATTTTAGAGTGACTTGATTTAATGTCACACCCCAATTCTAGTGGTGCGACGGTCTTAGGGTAAGAGTTGGCTTAAGGCCACCATAAA
>CANXYC011725964.1:0-18122 GCA_948193065.1 Aleurites moluccanus
ATATATATATATATATATATATATATATATATATATATATATTGATTTGATTTTATATATAATCACTTTTTTTCACTTAATACTAATTTAGAATTAAAAAATAGCCATAAATGAAAATTAACTAAAAATAAATAAAAAAAAAAGTTTAATTTTTAAGAAAAAATACAAGTTTTGAGTGTGTTAATTAATAGAATAGATAAATTTTATATTGTATAATATTGAACTATTTTTGAAATTTTTTTATTACCGATATTTTATCTATGTTTTTTCCTAAATTTATAATAAAATAATGACGATCTATATAAAAAATATTTAGTTTAAAACTGATAAATCAAAGGTATTTAAACCGAATCAAACCGAATTAAAATTTATAATTTAATTATAATGATAATTTGATTTGATTTAAAAAATTTTCAAATTAAAAATATTAATTTAATTTGATAACAATTTTTTAAACCGATTAAATTGAATTAATGCCATCCTATTTATAATCCTACAAGTTATATTTTTTTCTTAAAATTTTTCATGTAATGTCATGCTTTAGCACATGCTTATTTGTATATTATATATATATAGTTGAAGTAATAAAATTGGAAAATTTGTGATGGGAATTTTACTAAAGTTTTTCTGCTTCTAATAATAAAGATGGGACTGGAAATTGGAAAACCTATGCAATTTGGCCACCTTATCACTAATCACAATTCTTAAATGAACACATTCACCACTTTAATACGTGCTAGAGTAAGCTAGATTTCTTTCCCATTTTGCTTCTTAAGGATTGCAGGATGTCTTGCCCATACCATTATGAGTTGTACGAGAGAGTGGACCAACCGTCAGGCGAGAAAAGTATGAAATCATGTCAACATTCAATGAAAAGCCAAGCACAGTGTATACACAAAAATTTCGTGTCTAAAAATTCAGTAAAAAAAAAAAAGTGATAAATATCAAATTTTATTAATTTGATAAAAAATTGATATAATCCCTAATAAAAAAAAAATTCTTACAACCAAAAATTTCAAACATTTGATTCTTTTCTTTATAATAAGTGCGATTCAAAGACTTAATATAATTTATTTTTAAATCCATAAAAATTTTTTCTTCAATTTAGTGAAGAAGTTAGATTGAATCTTCAATAACTAATGAACATGTTGTTGAAAAATTATGATTTAATCACTTGATTTATAAAAGAGGTGGTAATCCAATTACTTGAATGTAAATTTTTTTTTACCTTGAAATTTTGTTAGAGTTCCAGAGTTTTTAAACTTGTCTCTTCTCTATATCAAAATGAGCTTTGAAACCCTCTATTTATAGAGGATATGAGAGAAAGTGTATTATTTATCATTGTTGTTAAAATTAAACCGAATAAATCGGTTAAACGAAAAAATTAAGAACCGAATTAAGAATCAATTCTGTCAGTTTTAAAAAATTATTCCCAAAAATTGATTAAAAAAATTAGTGAACCTATAGAATTTTTTAATTTTTTTAATTTTTAAATTTTTAATAAAAAATAATAAATGTCAAATTATATTTATTTTTATCATATATATAATAAATGTCAAATTATATATATATATATATATATATATATATATATATATATATATATATATATGTTTTTTTCGGTTTAATCGATTTGATTCCGATCGAATCACTGACCCTCTGTTTTCATCGATTCTTTAATCGGTCCGATTTTAAAAATATTGTTATCTCATTTAGTTTATGTGATGAAATGTAATTGGCCACTTAAAAATGAAATTATTTAATGAAATTAATTTAATTTTTATTCAATCACTAAATAATATTTATGGGCCTTATTTTAATATTTGGTCATTTATAAAAATTAAAATTTATATTTCTATAAATATCCCCTTGAGATTTGATCATTATCATTTTTTTTAATTATTATGCTTAAAATTTTATTTATTTATTTTTTTTTTAAATACTTGGTATTATTTTTTTTATTATTTTATCAAATATTTAATTATTGTTTGCGGACAAAACTTGAATGTCCGAACAATGACAATCGCAAAATATTCTAAAAATTTTAAATTAAAAAAAAATTCACTATCGAATTTATAATAAAAATATAACGAATTATCTTACAAGGTAGTAAGTCTAACTCTATTCTTCATAAAATACAAAAATAGAAATATATATAGAGATATCAAACATATATAGAAAAAAGGTATTAAAGTCATAAATTCATGCTCTTAATGTGCATGGAGGTATTAAAAATTAAAAATATAAATTTTTATTATTGTCAATTAAAATGCCCCATATCTGTATCTATACTATTTATATTAAAATAAAAATTATAATTTTATTAATGGCACATACACTTGTTTAAAGTAATATTGCTTGAAAAATTAATTTATATAAATAAATATATAAAAAAAATTAATCCATTAATATGTAAAAAAAAAATTAGTAGTTGTGGGATTCAGTTGATCTCATTTGAAATATAGGGGTGGAATTTGATACGAGTCCTGAGTACTGTGTGCAATTAAATTTTGGCCTATAAAAATAGAACTGAACATTATTAGGAATTGATAGTCTCTCATAGCAGACAGCGTTCTATTAAATGATTTTATGAGAATTGGCAGTATTTCCGGAGTGGATACGCCACTAAGAAGACAAAATAGGGATTTGGCTGTCTTTTCGTGTAAAAAAGGAAATCACGTTATAAGATTTTCATGTAAAAAGATAAAGAGAAACTGTAATGATGCAGATAGAGTCAACAATTTTTAGCACGTCAAACATAATTAATGGAATTGAGTTGAGTATAAATGGATTCTGTTAAATTAGAGTATAAATGAACTATCTTGTATAATTTATAATCACACGTCATTTTCTTTTCATAAAATATTTATATGTTAAATATACAATATATGTTATATTAATAAAAAATTATTAAATTTATATTATAAGATTTACTTACCTTTAGAAATGTATTCGCATAATAATTAATTTAAATAAATAAGATATAAATGTAAATCATGAGAAAAATTTTAATATAATTTGGCATAATTTTTTTTACATGTTATAAATCTCTTTATTTTAATTACTATTTTATATTTTGGAATTAAAATCCATTGAGTTCATCTTGTTCCTTTATAAGTTAATTATGCCTAATACAAAAAAAATTTATGTCATATTTTAATAAAATATATTTTAATCTATATATTTAAATGAGTTAAATGGGTTATATATTGACACGTATAATTATAAATATGTGATTTTGTACTCAGAGAAGCAAAGGTTATGTCTTTCGAAGAGCAATCAGATATCCAAAATATCATCCAAGAATTGTCGAGAAATCAAAATAAACCAAAAACAGAGAAATGAGCCAAAAAGGAGCAGATCCAAGTTTATGCAGGCTACCTCTATGGATTCAAAGAGATCTCTGCGGTTATCGAAGGAAAGCTTATAAATCTGCAAACTCCCTATGCAGAAATCCGCCGAGTCTCCTTTGTGGTGACCCTAATTTCCACCGTCTCACTTGTTTATAAATAGCGGCTTCCATTTTCATTTCAAAACACATCTGCAGAGTTGGATAGAACTTTCTTTAGTCTCTTTAGCTCCTCTCTTTTTTTATAAAAGCAATTTAGGTTCGAGTTTCTTTTATTTCAAACCACCCAATTCTAGTCTCTTTCACTTGACTTGATTCTTCTATTTTTGGCGTGTAGAGTCATTTTAGACATCAATTGCACTACTCTTAAATTGGGGTGATTTTGGACTAAAATTAATCAATTACATTTGCTTTGGAGAATACTTTTTTGCTTGAGAAGTGAAACTTAGATCCGAAAAATCACTTTCATCTCCTCTATCAAAAACACACAAGGTAGCACACCTAACTTTTCTTTCTTTTTTACACAAGACATAACACCTTTCTCTCATTTTTCTACTCCTTTCTTCAAATTCACCAAAACATGATAAATGAAAAATAAAATGAATAAATCTTCAGAACTTGTTGCAAAAGATGTCTAATATCTCCACTAGGGCTATCCTAACTCATTTCTGCCAAAAGACATACCGACGTTAAGGATTTCACTTGATAGATTTTTTCATGCCCATTCACTTGTTCATATTAGAAGTGAATTTAGAGTTATTACTTCCGAGTAGCAGGAATCACCAAAAGTGTTTAGGGCTTCAAAGCAAGTTTGCTGAAAGCAGAGTTAACTCTTTCATCGGGATCAATATGTGGCTTTCATAGAAATCTAAAATCTCCATTGAAATATTTTTCACCTGCAAAATTAGATGTAATTTGCATGATATTACAAGCAAATACAACCTAAACACTAATTTGTTGTATATCTCCAACACAGTTTACATATTCACCATTCATTCAGATTATCAGATAATTCCCATATCCAGAATTCTAGAAAAATATGCATCGATATTAGGATTTGAATTCAAACTTTTCTTACAGACAAAAATGGTAACACAAGTTTCAAAGTGGACTTGATCATAACAGGAGGGAGCAATAGAAGAAAGATAAGTTTAAGATAAACTCACCACATTCATGTCAATGTGAAGCTCTTCAAACCATGTTGTTGTATCTTTTTCTCTAGACACCTAGCAATGTATATGCAAGCCAAAGTAATTAGATGTGAGGGATGTACAAGAAGTAGGTCCATCTTGTAGGTATTATTCATATTCAACTATTTAAGGAGAATACAATTATAGGTTCATAAGAAGGTTCCCGTTTGAGGTACACAAGAAGCAAGAAAGAACTAGGGCATATACAAAAAATAGTTAATAAAATACCTCTGATACTCAGTCTGCAGACCAGCCCTTAATATCATGCCCAATTAACCATTACAACAATTTCAATTCCTTAACTCTCACGCATCTTTGCTAATTTAGCCTCTATATTAATATTCAGTATAGTTATATGACTTGTACGGATATAAAATCAAATTCTCAACTCATAATATGAGATGCAAAGATGGTAAGTATCAAACTAGCAGCCAACCCTTTCTCTTTTATAAAGATAATGAAGTTGTTGTTTTACTAATAAGAATAATTTCAAATAAGAATGGGGAAGAAATTGTGTTCTATTGAAAACATATCAAATTCCCCATACTGAATTTCAGGGCAAATTGATCATACTCATTAATCATGCATGAAAATTTGTTCAATTCTATACACCAATCTACAATTACACAAAAACAAAAGAAATTGATCAAACAGGTAGAGAAAAAATAAAAAATTAAAAAAAAAATCCTAATTTAATTCTTCTTAATTAACCATAGCTAATTAAATTAGACCACATTATGGGATGTGTGCTAATTAATTATTGGAGAATTAAGTTTGGTCGAGTGAAAATGGTGTGTTGCTCAAGCCATGGCCATAATCCTTGTTGCTCATCAATGCCATTGAACATATTGCAAAGCTTTTAGGGTTCCCATATAAATTCCCAATTTAAATCATAAGAACAATTCACCCTAGCACTGCTTGATTCAAACTCACAAATAGCAACATGGCAATCATAAGCAAGTGATTCAAGACAGAGTAAGAATGAATACCTTGTGCCATGGATGAGGTTTTATTTGTGGAAACTTGAATTCGGTATAGTTTGGGTTCATGCACTTAGGCGATTAGAGGCTCAATTTTGTAGGATTGAAGCCCCTAATAAACTCATCCATTTAGCTTATCAATTTGATTCTCCAATTTCAGTGAGCTCGATTAAATTGAGAGATTTCTAGGTGGTTAAGATTGCAGTGGCCTCTGGTGACGACGACACCAAAATGACAGATCTACTTCGATCGAGTTTGAATTCAATGATGGTTTTGGTTAGTTTTGGCATCTTGAAGATTGGCCTTGGACTGTATCGCATCTCACCGGTGCTCCAGGATGAATCATTTGTTTTCCCAATTCTTTCTCCGTTTTCTTTTATTGTTTCCAATTCCATTCCTTGTTTTTTTTTTTTCTCACCTTTTTTACGGTATAAAAATGAGTTTTATTACGGTATAAGAGTGAGGAGAGAGAGGGTGTAGGGTGGGAGTTTAAAATAAATAAAAAAATAGCAAGCTTTATCAATTTGTTTTGAAAAAAAAAAATAGTATTAGAATAAATTTTTAGGCAAATTAAAAGGGTTAATATTGCAAGGTTGTGTTAATACTAAATTATATTTTTATAATTTTTAGTGGCAATTAAACTATATGTCACTATTAATTAGTTAATTTTTATTTTCTTTTACTTTTAGTGATTATTATTAAAAAGTTAATATAAATAATAAAAACATTTGTGATAATACTTTTTAGGGTTAATTATTATTTTTTTCCTGTAAAATGATTCAATACATTATGTCATTCTTGACTTTTTATAGATACACTAACTCCCCTGACGAATGTCATAATATACTATTAGACCCTTCCGTCCAATTTTATCATTAGTTAACTCTTAGTCAATCCTACAAGAATAGTAAAAAAACAGAAATACTCTTGCAATTTATTTTTAATTAATTACATTTTATTTTTTCTTTTAAATTTTTTTAAAGTTTAAAAATTTATTTTCATATTTTTGACAAATTTTAAAATAAAAAAATAAACAAAAATATTTTTAAAAAATAATTTAAGAAGAAATTAAATTATTTCTTCTTAAATTTTTTAATACAAATAAAAAATTCATTTTCATATTTTTAAAAAATTTAAAAATAAAAAGTAAAAAATATTTTTATTTTTTTTGTTATTTTTTAAAAAATATTTTATTTTCAAATTTGTCAAAAGTATGAAAATATATTTTTTAATTCTAAAAAATTTTTTTAAGTAAAAATATAATATAATTAATTAAAATTAAAGGATAAAGGTATTTCTGTTTTTTGACTATTCTTATAGGGTTGACTAACGATTGATTAATAGTAAGATTGGACGGAATGGTCTAATAATATATTATGACATTCGTTAGGAGAAAATTAATGTATTTTTTAAAAGTTAGGGAGACTTAATATATTAAGTCATTTTACAAGAAAAAATAATAATTAATTATATTTTTTATTGTAGCGAAAAAGTCTACACATAAAATTAAGTAACACCTTAATTTTATGTCACGTAATGAGAATCAATATAAATTATATTAGATTTTTAATTTGTGTCAATCTAATTTTGGGTGATAAAAAAATATCACTAAAAATTTAATGATACATTACACGTTTTTTAAATTGTCATGAAAATAAAAATTTTTGTTATATTTATTTTTATATTGTCACAATATCAATACTTTATTAAATAATGTGATAAGTATTATTACTAATTATGTGCTTTTTGTGATAATAATTTTAATGACACTAATAAAATTAAATGACAACTTAATTTTATGTCATTAAAATTAAATTAAAATAAAATTATATTTAATTAATTCGTGACAAGTGTAAATTTAGGTGCCAAAAAACAATTGTCATATAAAAATTTTATGTGAGAACAATACAAACTCATTATAAAAAGTGGTTTCTAAAATTTTTATTTTATTAATTTGTTACAACTTTTTAAAAGTTGTCATGATTTAAATTTTTTTTTTTTTGTCACAATCATTGTTTTATTGTCCAATAAAAATATCATATTAAATTACATGACAATCTATCATATAATTTTTGTGACAAAAATCATTAATAAGTGGATTTTTAGTAGTGTATATTAACACGTATAATTATAAATACGTAATTTTGTACCCATAGGAGCAAAGATTATACCTTCCAAAAAGCAATCAGATATACAAAATGTCAACAAAGAATCCCCAAGAAATTAAAATAGACTAAAAATAGAGAAATGAGCCAAAAAGGAGCATAGTGGCTGCAAGTTTCTGCAGGCTACCTCTGTGGATCCTCTGCAGTTGTCGCAGGAAAGCATACAAATCCGCAAGCTCCCTCTGCAGAAATCCACATAGTCTCCTTTTGTAGTGACCTTGATTTCCACTTTCCTTCCTTTTTTTTTTTTTTTATGTTTTTTATTTGGAACCTCATTTGTTTATAAATAGCGGCCTCCATTTTCATTCCAAAATACATCTGCAGAGTTAGAACTTTTTTTAGTCTCTTAACTCTTCTCTCTCTTTTTTTATAAAAGCAGTTTAAGTTCGAGTTTCTTTTATTTCGAACCACCCAATTCTAGTATCTTTCACTTAACTTGATTCTTCTATTTTTAGCATGTAGAGTCATTTTAGACATCAATTGCACTACTCTTACATTAGAGTGATTTTGGACTAAAATTAATCAATTACATTTGCTTTTGGAGAATATTTTTTGCTTGAAAAGTGAAACTTAGATCTGAAAAATCACTTTGATCTCCTCCATCAAGAAGACACAAGGTAACGTGCCTTTTTTTTTTTTTTTTTACATAAGACATAGCACCTTTCTCTCATTTTTCTACTCCTTTCTTCAAAATCACCAAAACATGATAAATGAAAAATAAAATTAATAAATCTTCCATTATAAAATGGAAACAACTATGTAAATTTTAATTTTCATTGAAAAATATACTAGACATACTTAATATCAAGTCTCAAGTAGTTCAATTCAAATAAACAACTCCTTTCTTCAATCTTGTTTTGTTTTTATTGAACCCATTTCTTTGTTATTATGTATTCTTAGATATGTGATTTTCCTAATATCTATAAAGACTAAAGGAGTCATTCTCTATTTTAAGGATTTTTTTATGTAATTTATTACTTTACATATGCCGCTTATTAATTATTATCTCATCTCATCTCATATTTTTCATTTTATTTTTACTTGTCATTTTATTCTATATATTTAATCATAAAAATTATTTTCCTAAAGTTATGTTTATGTTAGTGGCCAAATTCTTGTCATTTAAAAAAAAAAATCCAGTCTCTGAATTCACTTTAATTTCAAGGACCAGTGTAATTTTTATTGGGTAACTAATTAGAGTCCAAAATAAATTTTTACCTTTTATTTTTTAAATAAAACTAAAATAAACTGACAACTCTAATAAATAAATAAATTTTCAATTTAAAGATTAACGAAACTAATTTTTTAAAAGTGATAATCCTTTTTTTTATAAAATCAAAATTCAAATGATTATTACTTTTATTTCAAAACGACTGAATTGATATTCAAATAATAATAAACATATTTAAGTTAATATTTAAAAAATTTAACAGGAATAATAAATGGATCATATTAGTGTTGATGATTTTTTATTATATGAACACTATAATATGACATGTTTGTGACAATACAAGACTCGAATTATGATATAAATAAACTAAAAGGAAAATCAATTAGCTCCTTCTAATAAAAAAAATTAAAAATTCAATGCTTTAGAAAAATATAAATTTGAACAAAATAATTTTCTAAATAACTACTTATATGTTACTTCCTCAATATTAAAGTAGACATCTTTGACTGAAATAAGGATGTGACACCTTTTAATTTATTATTCTATTCTTTACCTAACCTATAGTTATATAAGGAAGAATTTTGCCTACCTTGTGAATTGTGATAATGATCATTATTTTCAAACTCCATCTAACCTATATTATATTTCTTAACTTGCTTTTGGTTTGATTTTTATTACTTTCATAAATTAAAAAATAAAAAACAAAACTTTATGTTAATGAAACTCCTTTTGGCTACCATTTATCTTGGTAAACTAACCCTAAACTTAATTGAATTAACTATATAGTTTAAGTGAAATTTTTTCTGACTATAATACAATATTTAAAAACCAAATTAGCATAACATCATGTAATATAATTTTAAGGAAAATTTGCATTTGAAATATAATTTCACATCATATTATACAAATAAATAATTAATTTAATTATATTGAATAATTTGTAGAACTACAAAGCTATAAGTTGCAATTTTAATTATAGTTAAATAAAAAAAAATAACAAATAGCATATTGTTATAGAGCAGAACTACTACTCTTATTCTAACAAGATTAGTTAAAATTATATTTATAATATAAACAATTTAATTTATAATAATCATATTAATTAAAATATCTTATCGCTTATTAATTTGATATATGAGATAAGTTTATATACATGATATATGTCATAATTTTCTAAAATAAAATGATAAAAAATAGCAAATTTGATTTTTAAATTTAATCACAATGTGATTTGGATAATACTTTTAATTTTGGGAGGAATTAAAAAGTAAAATTCATATGGTCCAATATTGTAGTTTATCATTGAAAAAATATACTTATGATCTAATTATTTAATGTCACGATCCGATTTTTCGGACCGCGACAGTCCTAAGGCACGGGAGATGTTAATGGCGATCAGCACCCGTAGAATCCAGAATCATATGCACAATCTATAAACTTCAATATATAATTTATTATTAATTAGTTACCATTCATTCTGTTATTCTGTCATGCATTTTGTAATTTAATTCTGTAATTGGCTGTAACAGTTAATTATCATATCATGCATCATCATATAACTCAATATATCGTCATCAATATATATATACATATGTTCATCTCCTAGCTAACCCATACATACCCCATGGAGCAGCTAGATAATGAACACAAAAATAAATATACAGAATGTCAGATAATATATATCAGATAACTATCTGCAGATATCCTCGGTTGACAGAAGATAGGAATCTGCAACCTACTCCTCTCCTAAAATGGGAAAACAATGAAATGATGATTATAGATGATACTCAGCAAATAATATATATCAGATAATTGTCTGCAGATATCCCCGGTTGACAGAAGATAGGAATCTGCAACCTACTCCTCTCCTAAAATAGGAAAACAATGAAATGATGATTATAGATGATACTCAGTAAATCTATATGCATCATCAATGAAATATAGGCTGAATTAATGATTTACACATGATAAAGAATATTGGTACAGTATCAATCATATAAGTTTACAGAATCAGTATCAGTAATCAATAGGAATAACAATGGTCGTATCAAGTCATAGAAATCATATGGTAAGATAGACAGAGGGCTATGAAACACATAGACTATGTGTAATCACACAGTCAATCATATATCAAGTAGGCATAAGACTGATCAGGTCCTATGGCTGGAACCAATAACCCTTCCCAACTAGGGCATCAATATCAATGTGCACATTGCCGACAGTATGTACCCACTATCCTATCGGTGAGGTAGTTCTGTTAAACCATATTTAGGTCAATAGAAATGGATAACATGTCAATAGACACCATTATATTAACAATATAATCAATATCTTTCAAATCAAGTAGTATTTGAATCAATGGCATAATAGAATACAATATATAAGCAAGGATAAAAGTTATGGTAAACAACAAAAGTATTGAACAAAAGTTGGTTCGGTGGCGGAAAACGGTAGGGCAATTGGCATGCCAACGTCGCTGGCGATAATGACATTCAAATGGTAGGCCTATGGAATATAAACCAATAGGCCAAAGGCTATCTAGGCATTTCATCAAACACATGGTGGGCATACAATGGTAAGCCAATAGGTTAGGTTAGGTTACAAACTTGATTTGCCCAATTCAACCAACACAAAGTCACATTGTCAAACAAGGTATAGGCATTCAAGAAACAAGATTAAACATCATCAAAATGGATCAAATTGGCCAAGGAATATCAAAGAAAAATCAAGCAAAAACATAGGCAATGAATAGTACATAAGGGTTCGACCAAACAAGGGATTTTTTCATAGGTTTCAAATCAACAATTCAATCAATTAGGCATGTTTTAGGATGCAATATAGACTCACCTAATGCTTCAAATCACTTTGAATAGCTCAAATCCCACCAAAATCACCAAATAGCCAATATAGCACACTTTGATTCCAAATGCAATTCTACATCAAATAAACCATCAATTAGTTGCCTAATCACATCCAATTGACTAATTATAACATCAATTAACAAAACCTAATACTAAATTATCAACTCATTTCTTACAACTTCAAATTATCCAACCAAATTAGGGATTTCAACAAAATTGCATCAATTGATGCAAATTAACATTAAACCCATCTAATTCAACCTAAACAACATCTAAATAATCAATCAAAACAAACAAATAAACTCTTTACCTCAATTGAGCTAGATGGACAAATCCCTCCTGCCTTAATTCCTTGAAATTCTTTACTCCTCCAAGCAAACTTATGGTAGCAATAGATAGAACTAGGTTAGAACTATATTTTTCTATCAACTTTCCTTAGAAATCTATAAGAAATGAAGAAGAAATTGAAGAAGAAAGAAAGCAAGATGGTTCAGCTTTAATGGTGGAGAAGAAGAAGAATGAAGACAACTTGGCTAAGGCAAAATATAAAGAAAAATCAATTTGGACAATTACTATTAACTCCTCCAACTTTCATCCATTATACTTTGGTCCTAAATCTTTTGTAATTTATTTTGTCAATTCTATCTGAAATTAGATATCAGTATGGGGAGTCAATAAGCTTATTTTAATTTTATACTTATTTATAAAAATATTTTCGGAGTCATTCTGTAATTCCGACCGATTAATTTTCACTATTCACCTTTAACTTCCTTAAAATTACCATTTTGCCATTAGTTACTTTTTCAGTGTTCTTAAATGATTTTCACTTCTTTCTTTTTACCAAAATTAAACATAAATTATGGTGATCTTTTACCCCCAGATCAACTTTAGAAATTCTTCTGTTGACCGTACTGCTAATTTCTCGGCAATGTTCCCGACACCGGCCCTTTCCGAAAAAGTATCAAGTTCACTTTCTAACTGTGTATCTAAAATTATTTTCCATCATTTCAAGACTAATGAACCACATACTGAGAATTAATTCATGCATAAGAGTTAGGAATTTATAGGGTATTACATTCTACTCCCTACAAATAAAATTCATCCTCGAATTTAAATAAAACATACCTCACTGCTGGAACAGGAATGGATATCTGCTCCGCATCTCCTGTTCACTCTCCCATGTGCACTCCTCTATGGACTGATTCCTCCAAAGCACTTTAACCATCGGGATCTCTTTATTCCGTAACTGTCTGACCTATCGATCAATGATCTCCACTGGAATCTCCTCATATGACAGATCATCACTGAGATCCATATCCTGAACCTCCAAAATATGCGATGGATCGGATACATACTTCCGCAGCATCAATATATGGAAAACTGAATATACGTGGCTCATACTGGGTGGAAGAGCCAATCTTCTCGAGAATCTCAAATGAGCCTATAAATCTTGGTGATAACTTACCCCTCTTCTCAAATCTCATCACACCCCTCATCGGTGAGACCTTAAGGAAGACATGATCACCAACTGCAAAATGTACATCCTTCCTCTTCGGATCAGCATAACTCTTCTGCCTACTGAAGGTAGTTCTCATCCACTCTCTGATCATAGGAACCTTTTCCATAGTCTCTCTGATCAACTCTGGCCCCTCTAGCTGCTTCTCTCTTGGCTCCACCCAACATACTGGAGATCTGTATTTCCTACCATATAATGCTTCAAATGGATCCATACCAATAGAAGAATGATAACTATTGTTATAGGAGAACTCTATTAGTGGCAGATAATAATCCCAGTTACCTTTGAAATCCAGAACACATAATCTCAACATATCTTCTAAAGTCTGGATCGTCCTCTCCGACTGCCCATCAGTCTGAGAATGGAAAGCAGTACTAAACCGTAACTGGGTACCCATAGCCTCCTGAAACTTCTGCCAAAATGGAGATGTAAATTGTGTACCCCTATTAGATATAATCACCAAAGGAACTCCATGAAGCCGTACAATCTTATCCATATACAACTGTGCGTATTGAGCTGCTGTGTAGATGATCTTAACCTCCAGAAAATGAGCAAATTTCGTTAGACGATCAACAATCACCCATATAGAATCATAACCCCTCGAAGTCCTCGGTAGACCAACTATAAAATCCATAGTCACGTGTTCCCATTTCCATTCTGGCAACTCAATCTCCTGAAGTAGCCTTGATGGCTTCTGATGCTCAAACTTAACCTGGTGACAGGCTAAGCATTTGACACAAACTGAGCTACATCTTTCTTCATCCCTGGCCATCAATAAATATCTCTCAAATCATGGTACATCTTGGTAATCCCTGGATGTACACTATAAGCTGAGTAGTGTGCCTCTCGCATAATTTGATCTCATAGCCCATCAAAATCTGGTACACAAATACGCCTCCCACATCTCAGTATCCCATCCTCCATTGTGAACTCTGTCATCCTCCCACTCTGTACCTCTCCCTTGAGCTTCAGTAGATAAGGATCCTTGTCCTGAGCCACTTTAATATTATTAATCAACAATGACTTCACCCGAAATTGGGCTATCAAAACCTGGTTTCGATCCTGGAATCCCAACTCTAACTCTACTCCCAAATCTACCAACTCTCTCATATCTCTGATCAATGGCCTCCCGCCAATCGCTATATGAGCTAAGCTGCCCATCGATTTCTTGCTCAAAGCATCAGCTACTACATTGGCCTTTCCTGGGTGATAAAGAATCTCGCAGTCATAATCCTTAAGAAGTTCCACCCATCTGCGCTACCTAAGATTCAGATCCTTCTGCTGAAATCTATACTGTAGAATCTTATGATCAGTATATATCTCACATTTTGATCCATACAGGTAATGTCTCTAGATCTTCAAGGCAAAGATCACAGCTGCCATCTCTAAGTCATGAGTTGGATAATTTGCTTAATGTTTCTTTAACTGGCGAGAAGCATAAGCAATTACCCTACCAATCTGCATCAATACACAACCCACTCCAATCCATGAAGCATCACAATACACAGTAAATTTCTCCCCCTCAACTGGTAATGCCAACACTGGAGCACTAGTGAGGCAATATTTCAAAGTCTGAAAACTGCAATCACACTCATCTGTCTAGACATACCGCTCCTGTTTCCTCATCAATCTAGTCAGTGGAGCTGCAATCCGGGAGAAATCCTTCACAAACCTCCTATAATATCCAACCATACCCAGAAAACTGCGCACCTCTGAAACACTGGTAGGCTGTGGCCAATTAGCAACCGCCTCAATCTTCTAAGGATCCACCTTAATTCCATCCTTACATATCACATGACCTAGAAAACGCACCTCGGTTAGCCAGAACTGACATTTAAATAATTTAGCATACAACCGATGCTCCCGAAGTGTCTACAAAATGATCCTCAAATGCCCTACATGCTCCTCTTCACTCCTGGAATAAATAAGTATGTCATCAATGAATACAATGGATTTGATGAACACCCTATTCATCAAATCCATAAAAGCAGTAGGTTCATTGGTCAACCCGAATGACAACACCAAAAACTCATAATATCCATAGCGAGTTTTGAAAGCAGTCTTGGATATGTCACTCGGCTTAATCTTCAACTGATGATACCCAGACCTCAGATATATCTTCGAAAAATGGCTAGTTCCCTGTAGCTGATCAAATAAGTCGTCTATCCGAGGCAACGAATACTTATTCTTCACTGTGACTTTGTTCAACTGTCTATAGTCTATACACATCCTCAATGAGCCATCTTTCTTTCTCACAAATAATATTGGTGCACCTCAAGGAGAACTACTCGGTATGATGAACCCTCTATCCAATATCTCCTGTAACTGTACCTTCAATTCCTTCAGTTCTGCTGGAGCCATTCTATATGGTAGAATAAATATAGGGTTTGTGCCTGCATGCACCTCTATCTCAAACTCAATCTCAATCTCCCTATCAGGGGGGCAATCCTGGCAACTCATCAGGAAATACATCAGGAAACTCCTGAACCATCGGTATCTGATCCAACTGTATAGAAGATTTTTGTACATCCACTACATGTGCTAAATAGGTCGAACAACCTTTCCCAATCATCCTCATAGCCTGGATAGTAGAAATCAGGTTAACTCGGAACTCCCGAATATCACCTTGAAACTCAAACTCTAGCTGCCCCTCAGGCTGAAATCTAACCCTTTTTCGATAACAGTCTATATCTGCCCGGTGCGTCGTCAACCAATCCATACCCAAAATAATGTCTAACTCTAGCACGGGTAACTCAATCAAATCAACACACAAAATATGATAATCAATCTCAATAATGCAATCAGGGTAGTAATAATCAACATCCACACTATCACCCATAAGAGTAGCAATCATTAATGGCACATCTAATAATCTCCTTTCCTTATTCAATTTAGGTGCAAAATATGGTGACACAAAAGAATGAGTAGCACCAAAATTGAATAAGGCTTCAATAATCTCATTCTAAATTAAGATGGTACCTGTAACCACGTTGTCTGCTCTCTAGGCATCCTGGGTGTTGACTGTAAATACTCTGCCCTGGCCTCTACCAGCTGAAGCCTGACTACCACTGGGAGCTTGTCCTCCCTTGCCTCTGCCTCTAGCTGTAGCTCCTCTACCCAGATTCTGGCTCGCCTGTACCACTGGCTGTGAAACTATAACAGATGGCTATTGCTGCTCACCCAATAGAGGACATCTATTAATAAAGTGACTTGCTAGCCATACTTCAAACATGCTTCTGTCTATAACCGACACTTCCCTCCGTGCCTCCGTCCATAAAATCCACAAACTGGCACACCAGGCATCTGTGCCACTGGTCTAGAAGAGCCCTGTGAATAAGCAGGTGTAGATCGTACTACTGGTGGTCCCCTGCTCTGTACTCTCTGCCTCTGACTACCACCTAGTGATCTCTAAATCGTGACACTGGCTCAACCTGTTTAGGATAGGAGCTGCTCTCCCCCCTCCTAACCTGTGATCATGGACCTCCTTTTGTCTTTTGGTCCCTCTTTACCCTCTTAGTCTTGTATTTCTCATCCATCTGTGTAGCTTTATCAATCACCGTAGTCAATGAAGTGAACTCTGTAGCCAACAAAGCATTATGGAGTGAAGCATGCAAACCCCTCGAAAATCTACTAATCAAATCTACCTCTGTAGGTACAATGTGAGTAGCATATCTACACAACCGAATAAACTCCTCCGCATACTCCGCCACAGATCTGTCCCCCTGCTCAAGCTGCTCAAATCTGACCAAGTTACGGGTCTTAACACCCTTAGTAATAAACTCATCAATAAGACCCTGTCTGAACTCTGCCCATGAAGGTGGGTGTTCTCCATATAACCTGGGCTCCATCCGTCTCGAAAACCATGTCCACGCCTTACCCTTAAGCAATAGCCCAACTAACTCAATTGCCCTCAGCTTTGAACATTGTAGTCTCCTCACTACCTTCTCCATCTCCTCCAAGAAATCAATAGGATCAGTACCTTTATCTCCCCTGAACTCAGGTAGGTTTATCTTCAGAAAGCTAAACATCGATACTCCTCCCTCCTCTATCACTCCTTGGCCTCCCTGTACAGCTGACTCCCTCTGAGCCCCCACTGGCTGCACAGGAACCAGTGCCATTGGAACTGCCTCGGGTATTACAGGTGGAGGCACTACTGCTGGAGCAGGTGGTGGAGGTACCTGCTACCTCTCCCATCTCAAATCAGCTAACTCCCTGTGCAACTCCATCATCCCCTTCATCATCTCCACTCTCCAGGGGTCGTCACCCTTCTTTGTATCTTTTATAGTTCGTCGAGATCTGGACGGACCCTCTGAAACAGTAATCTCCCTCACCAGTGACTCATTGGAGGCTACCTCTACCTCCCTGGTATCTCTGTCCTTGTCGTCAGATGTCTCTGTAATCTGTTAAGAAAAATGATAACAGTCTCAGAAAATGACAGAAATGCAAAATAATAACATATAACAGACGATAACAGCAAAGGACGACAAAGGAAATCCTATGCTCCATGGTATACTTAATTCTATCCCATTCTGTACTTAGTCACAATTCCTTTGTAATTCAGTCACTATTCATCTATAACCTAAATTCACAGTCTATAACCTAGTGCTCTGATACCACCTTTGTCACGACCTTGTTTCCCAGACCGCGACGGTCCTAGGGCACGGGAGATGCCAATGGCGATCGGCACCTTTAGAACCCAGTATCACATGCACAATCTGTAAACCTTAATATATAATTCATTATTAATTAGTTACCATTCATTCTGTTATTCTGTCATGCATTTTGTAATTTAATTCTGCAATTGGCTGTAACAGTTAATTATCATATCATGCATCATCATAAAACTCAATATATCATCATCAATATATATATATATATATATATATATAT